>CAUYQV010156332.1:0-30290 GCA_963574575.1 Galagoides demidoff | reverse complement strand
AAAGGCAACTCACCCTCACACTTGGGCTGCTGACTGTCTCTCGGAGCAGCAGCCCCTGCAGCAGGTAAAATAAATTACCAATAATTAACCTAAGTGGGGGTCCGAGTCTATTTTTCCAGGTCCCCTAAGTTATTTCACTATATTGTATAGACACGCTGTGACTAACATAACAGAAACTGATAGAAAAAGAAAAAAAATCTTCATCCATAACCCCACAGCCCTCACAAATCAACCACATTTATTTGTCAACACCCCCTCCACTCTGTTTGTAAGTTGTTGTGTTTGTGTACTTCGAGCCCTGGGGCTTCCCTAAAATTCTACGTCAAATTCAGGTCTAAAATTTAAATAACTACATAAAATTATCATTATAGTATAATTTACTTAAACGCATTCTTTGTGTTGTACAGTAAGTGTATGTTTTATATTGCAGCCTTAATAGATAACACAACAACAAAAATCATCCAACAAATAGCTTTGCTTTCTTTGTGATGATTTCCCAAGCATCAGTCAAAGTGGTGGGTTTTCCACGTTGGATTGCTTCAACCTGGACAAAGTAGAAATGGAACTGACATGAGCATTAAACGTCTCCCGTAAGTCTCATCCTCCTCTCCCGTCTCACTGCGGGAGAGGCAGAGAGAGCTGGGGATACACATCAGCCCGTCATTAGACCAGTCAAACATGTTTAAATAAAATAGGAGTTTAGAATATTTAACAGGATCAAAGAATGAAGATTACAGAGATTTGGAGCCCTTTGATAAATATTAAAGATACAGTCCCCCACTTCACTCCTGGAATCAGTAGACGTGGAATTCAAAAGTCGGGGGCCTTTACCCTCGCAGAGACATAGTCTGACAGGTGAGGGAGCAACATATACGATCTTCACTTGAGGTGGGGAGAATGAATGTAGTTACTTACAAAAAAATGGGAATCAGCAAATCGAAGAGCTGTTTAGAAGGCAGAGTTGTGAGATGTTAAAGGCAGAAAAGAACTTTGATGCCTTAGCCTAACCCTTTCTCTGCACAGACAGGCAACGGAGACCTATCCAGGGATAAAAACTGGCCTCTAGTCACTACTCATCCCCAGCAGAGTCCAGCCCCTCTGGCTGCTTGCTTTAGTCTTCTTCCAATAAGGAATGCTGCTTCCATGGGAAATAAAATAGAGCCTGGAAGACATCTGTCTCTGACAGATCTGAGCGATGCCAGTCTCTACTTACTCATGGGTCAAGCTTAAGGGGGGACATTAGACAAACCAAAGGTCATTACCAATGCTGACACCCTGGACATCACTAAAGGAAATGGGCTTCCTTCTTGGCCTGGGACAGGTGGGCAGCTTGACTGTGCCCCAACCCCGGCACTGTCCATGCTCCAAGAGCCTCAGTTGGTTAAGGTGGCTCCTGCTGCCCTACAGGGGCTCTTTCTCATCAGCACACCTCCATGTGTCCACACCCGTTGTTCTGGGTTGTGATCTGTTATGAGTGGCCAACAGGGCTGTAACAGTTGTTAAATATTTTAAATGTCACCCCTGGTATTGGCCAATGTTTTCTTATGAAGTACTGGATACACAAGATGAGCATTAAACAAGGAAAAAGTTAAGTTTGCAGATTGGATGAAGTCTAGGCTCTGAGAAGTCCTGCAATGAAGATTATATTCCAATGTATTCCAAACTTATTAGACCATAGAGGAGCTCCCCACTCCCACCCCTTAAGCCACATTTAGGCTTCTTTTAAGTTTTAAGAAATACTGAACCTGCTCCCAGTCTGCAGAACTAGTGTCCTGGGGAACTGAGTCTTAGAAAGGAAGTGGATTTCCATTGTCCACAAGGCACCTGTGCCAGTTCTGTCCTCCTGTGGAAGAAGATGCCGATGAAGTTCTGTGGCATTAGCACAGCCACACTGGGATGTAACCTACACCAGCCAACCAGCTCTGGAAGGAAACGGATTAGACAACGCCCATATTCGGTGAACAGACTGACTTCTATTGAAACTCTTGTTTCTCCATTTGACCTTGAACAAATTACATGGCTATATGCTCAGCTTCTTCATCTGTGGGACAGGTTTAGCATTCCTTCTCTTTAGTGGGATTTTCATGAGGATCCCAGGTATAAAAGGAGTGAAGTATTTTATCACGGTCCCTGGCAGATTGTAAACACTTAAGAATTCATTGTCATCACCCAGTATTACAGGATCCCTGAGCACTGGAGACGAGGGAGCACTTGAGGCTTCCTGTTCTCATGGACATCACCATTTCGTTGGACAGATGAGATAGGGCTATAGCCACCAGAAAAATAATAATAAAATTTATAAAAAGACTGAACGTAGGTTGAAGGCAAATGGACATTCTGGAAAGGTTAGAAGCTATTTCATAGGATTGATGTGATGGGTTGAGCTCTTGATGCAAAGACCCTTCTACCCTTTAAGAACTGTCTGCTTTCTGTGGAATGATGGTTGCCAAACACTAGAGGGAGAGGGAACGGGGAGTTATTGTTTAACGGACGCAGACTTTTAGTTTGGGAAGAAGAAAAAGGTTGGTTGGTGTCAGTTACATAACAGCGCCGATGTGCTTAATGTCACTGAACTTTCCATTTTAAAAATGGTTAAAATGATAAATTTTGTTATGTATGCCGTATCACAATTTTTTTTTTCATTTAAAGATTAATTGCCTTCATATCCAAAGGGGAAATTAGCACACCTCCGCCACTCCACACAGATTGGCATTATGGGTTAAGGCGGCATCTCCTGGAACACGCTGGCCCCGTCTCTGCCTAGGTGTTCCGTCTCTTCTTCCTACTAGGCTTTCTCTTCTTTTCCAGCCAAGCTTCCAGATGGTATTTCAGTCACTCAGCCAAACACCTTCTTCGCAGGCTTTCCCCCCTTCTCCCCCAGTTCACTTAAAAATAAAGTGTCTTTTTTCGTAATTCCAGACAGAACACGAAGCTCTCTCTCTCTTTCTCTTTTACGCTGCCACTGAATTCTAAGTACACAATTATGCAGGGAATGTCTTTAGATTCACCAGCTTGAGAACTTTTCAACATTAAGCTCTGAATCAGATAACAGCTTTCATCTCAAGAACAGCTTTACACTGTACCTAAGTAAAAGCTTAACTTATATAAAAAAAAAAATGTTACCAGGGGCATAAAAATGTCAAGGTAATAAAATAAGTGAATACGACCCCCCCCAATAACACACGCTAAAAAAATTAAATAAAGATGTTTCCAAAGCAGTCAATGGTGTATTTGGCTTATTAGATTTTGCCATCCACCTTTGGGTGTGCTGCCTCAAAATAAACATTTCAGATGGGCTGAGGATATTCATGTCCCCCTCCCCATCTACCTGTTAATAAGACTTCACCATGTAAAACAAGCTAGACAATTACTGTGCCTTAGTTGGCTGTGGTTAAGACTTAATTGGACGACTCTGTTCAATTCTAAGCATCATGTTTCCAGAAAGAAAAGCAAAAAAAAAAAAAAAAAAAGATAAATTGGATGTAGTTCAAAGGAAAGCAAGACAGCAGATGAAAGTGGCTTGGAAAATAAGACCCAGTTGGGAATGTTAAGGTAATTCTGTGCATTTTCAGCTCAGCAAAAGGATGGCTGGGAGATAATGGGAAGCTCCTTGTGAGTCGATTCTGGCGCAGTCTCCCAGGGTACCAGCGCAGGCAGGGATGGGAGAAGGGACTGAGTCTTCCTTCTGCAGCTCACCGTGCCGCATTTGGCATGTAGTAGGTGTTCAGTAAAAACATTCTTGTTGAATGTTCCCTAAAAGAAGGGGAGGGGGTGGAAACCTGGAATGAGATTGCCAAACCTGCTTACAAATGTCTTTTTCTAGGAAAGGTTGAACTGTTGGGTTTAATCCCCAGCAAGAATAATTTAGGAATGGTAAAAATCAATTTCTTCATGACGCCAGTTGTGGGTTAAATAACTCACCCCAAGGCTCCTGTCAACCCTGCTCACTCTGGATTCTCTGTACTTTCAGCCACAGATCATGTCACTCAAAACTCTATGACTCCCTAAGGCTCCCAAGGCAAATCAAAATTCAGAGGCATGGCAGCGGCCACATTCTCGCCCAAACATGCTTTCCTAATCTATCTGCTGCTCCTTCCCTCTCCCAGGCTGTCCATTCAGCCAGGTTTGTCTACACTCTGTGCCCCACTCCCCTCTCTTTCCCAGCAAGAACCCAGACAAACCCCATTTACATCTCACCTCCACCACTTACTCACTCTGTGGCCTCAAGCTAACTGCTCACTGCTCTGCACCGTACCCCACCGTGTGAGCAGTGAGGCTGGCGAGAGTTCCTCTGAGCCTTAACTAAGATGCACGTAGGGTTCTCAGCACTGCCCCGACGTGGTAATCCTCCCTGTCTTTCTGACTTGCATTGCTCCTTTTTAAGAATATCCGACTTGTTGCGTTTTATTTTTTAATTTTTATTTTAGTTTTAATCTTATTTTTTTAACAGTTCACTTAAGTTCTGTTCATTCACTGAGGCCCAACCCACTGTTGGTCTTATTTACAAAGTTATCCCTGCATGCCGCAGTCTACCCAAGCTTTGCTCAAGTTCAGAAAGTGTGTAACATTTATCCTCTGGACTGGCTCGCTGGACACTGGCTCGCAACCCCCCCGAAACAGCTGCTGCCTTATCTTTAACTTGTCCCTTGGGCTTAGCTCTGTGTACAGCAGAAAGAGGGGTAATAGAGAGTCGCAACTCTCAAGAGGAAGGAAGGAGAAGTGTTTATATACATTTATAGGGCACTAGCTTGCACCCGCTACTCTCCCAGTCACTCCCATGCATCACTTTCCTTTTAATCAAAAAGCGAACAGCAGTGGCTCTGAACCGTAACTACACATTAGAATAGCTGAGAGAAAATGGAAAATGTTAAGGATGTGGTTGCCCCAGGTCCTAGCCTTGACTCATTTAATAAACAGACTTTCTGGTGATGGGTCTACAGTATTTCATCTGAACTCAACCGAGTGATGCTTGTGAGAACCCACGGCTTGCAATGTAGTTATAGAAAAACACACACACCCCCCTAAATACATTATCAATAATTTATCCTGGTGATACTAAGTAGTTTCATAAGATAGATTCACTACTCATGTGCTTACCTACTATTTTCCTTTATTTATTCACCCAACATGTGTTTCAGGGCCTCATGTGAACAAAATACAAATGGTTCTCAACTGACGGTGGATGGACTTACAATGCTTCAACTTAGTATTTTTCAACGTAAACAGTACGTAGAGTAACCACACGACCACTCTGTTTTTTCACCTTCAGTAGAATATTCAATAAATGACATGAGATTATAGAGTCAACACCTTATAAAATAGGCTTTGTGTTAGATGATTTTGCCCAACTACAGGCTAATGTAAGTGTTCTGAGTACCTTTAAGGTAGGTTAAATATATGAAATGAATGCACTTTGACTTGCAATCTTTTCAGCTTACAATGGATTTATCAGGACCTAGACCCAGATGCTAAGGTGCATCTGTACTGCTGTGAAGGGCAGAGAAGGACACAAAGAGACTGATTCAGCCCCTCGAGAGGGTTTCACGCAGTAGAACCTCCACAGCTGACCATCTCCCTACACTGACCACCTCCTTAAGCTGACCTAATTCCATAGACCAGACATGCACCACAGGTATGTATCAGTACAGGAGGCCTAGTTCCTAATGTCGACCACCTCTGAATGTTGACCAGTTTGTTACACTCCTTTGGGTGGTTCTGCTATATTGACTTAGGACGCAGCTAGGGAATAACAGATGCCCTTCAAGATATACCAGCTGCCTCAAGCTTCCTTCTAGCTGGGGGATCGGGGCAGGCATCAGAGAAAGGCATAAGCAGGAACTGCCCGAGCAAAGGCAAAGACATGAGAAGGTAACTGGACAACTACAAGGATGGCAGGGATGGAGAGCCCGGGCTTAGTTTCCCATCCGACACTTAGGCAAGAATAGGGAAAACATTCCTCACCCACAGCCGTCAGCTTCCCCACAAGCCCACAGCTTCTGCCCCTGTGGTTCTTACAGACCAGGCTCAAAACATAAGCACACTCTGTCACCTCATCTTCCCAGTGCCAACCACTCTGCGGGACTTGACATTAAGTGAGCCCCTTGGGAGCCTTTTTCCCCCCATTTGAACATCCCCATGGCCTCATTCCCTGACCAATGAATCCCTTTACTGGCTGTTGCACTCAGCAGGGGGCAAAACACATGGTCTCCCCAGGGCACTGGCATTTAGAGAAGTCTCAGCAGGAAACCTGGGGAAATGGGTTCCTTAGCAGCTGGTACAGGCACAGAAGGAATGGCACATTCCAGGACGTGGTGACCGTCTCACGCAATTAACACAGCAGTTTCTAAAAGCAGAACACTTTTCAAGTGGCCTAGAGTCATAGGTTATGTCAGAAGTTTGGATTCTAGTCCCAGACTCTGCTCATTATTAGAGTGACCTCTGGTGAACTTTCCCTGTCCTGGGCTCTCAGTTCCCCGTCTTTAAACTGAAGAACACGCAGTAGGTTATAATTCATAATTTTGTTATGAACGCTTTTGCTTACTGAGGATTTGTGAGTATAAGCATTGTCTTATTCAATCTTCCCAACAACCAGTTGAGAAAAATACTGGGAGGGTGGCCGTTTCACAGAAGAGGAAACAGAGGCGAGGACGCCAGGCCTAGTACCCAGACCTATCACTGGAACCCATCCTATGACAGCGTTTTTCAAACTGCAAGATATGAAAATAATTTAGTGAATTGCAACTAGCACCTTTTGCTAATGAAAAGGAATGAAATGAAATGGACTACAAGGGGAAAAATAAGAGCAGATAAGCGCACTGTTAAGAGTGAGTATTGGATCGTGAGCTTCTGTTGCAGTTACGTGTACACATAAATGTTTTCCATGTACTATGTACTTCAAGTTTATGCCTACGTGCGCACGTACGCTTAGGTCTGCACTGGGCTAGTGTGAGATGGACATCTTTGGAAGGTGAACACCTGAAAACGCTGCCGTAACCCTGAGCGTAGTCCTTCCTGGAGTGACTTCTACAGAACTATCTTTTTCTACCTTTTAGAGCTGAGGGTGTGTGACTATGAAACACTGGAACATGCACATGGCTGTGACGAGTCTGGTGTTGAAGGTGTCCGTTGAGGTAATTCCTAAGGAGCACATTGAGGCTGAGACCTTGGCAACTGGGGTGACTTCCTCCTCGTGCTGCTGCAGTGATGCGGTCCCGGCGGCCCTTACAGACCTGTGTCTGGTGGTGGATCTGCAGCCCTGCAGGGGTGGTGCTGCTGGAGTCCTGCTGGAAGGGATGGGTCCCCCGGGATCCCCAATCCAGCTGGAGAACTGAATTGCCATCTGGTAAATCACAAGACGCTTTTTGTTCTTGCCAGACGCACCCTCTCAGCATGGAAGATACAGACAGTCTTCTGCACATAAACAGGTTAGGCTGCTGCCAAAAGTGCCTCTGTAACTCAGATGTTTGGAGCTTGGAACACATCACCCCCTAGAAACAAGGATATAAATGGAGGTTAGGTTTTCATGTTTTAAAACTCAGGGAGTGTGTGACATGCTGTATATTTTGTGTGGTGAACTGAGTAAGAACACATTCGGTAGCTGTGGGGACTTGTGTGTATGTTTCTTATGCTTTCTAAGCCCGGGGTCCTGGTTTTCAAAGGCAGTCACAGAGGGTGACCTTTTACGGCAATGGTAGTAGCGTTGTGCGATGTCCGAACAGGGGCTCCAGCGCTGGGGCACTGTGTCTCGTAGTTACAATAACCTCGTGACAGAGGAAGCACTGGTAACCTTGACCGCAGCACGTAAGCACTCTGAGCCTCAGTTTCTCCCTGTGTAAGAATATGACAGCATCGGCCTCATAGTGTGGTTACAAACGTGAGTGAAATCACGCAAACGCAACCCTTCGTATTATGCAAACCTAACACAGAAAGAGTGTTGAATAAGTGGGGGGAGGTCTTTGGCTTCCTGGGAATGCCCGGCTACATCTCCACATGCTTCCTGCATGGACCTACATCAACCATTTTTAACATTGCTGTGCATCAGAAAAATTAGAATTAATAAGTGTAATGTCCTGAATATTTGTGCTCCCTCGAAATTCAGATTTTTGAAACATAATCACCAGTGTGACAGTATTAGGGTCCGGGGCTTTCGTGAGGTAATGAGTAGAAAAAGCAGCTTTATAAAAGTGACTCCAGGGAGCTGGGTCGGCCCTTGCACCCCGGGAGCACACAGTGAGAAGGTTTTGTCTATGATTCGCAAAGCAGGCCCTCTCCAGACACCAAAGCTGCTGGCCCCTTGATCTTGGACTCCCCCACCTCCAGAACCATGAGAAATCGATTTCTGTTGTTTATGAGCCCCCCAGTTTAGGTTATTCTCTTACAGTGGCCCAGAGAGACTGACATAATAAGCATTTATGAAATGCCTCCTCATGTTCAATCCCGTGCCTGGGTCCACGTGACATACACAAGGTACATGCTAAGGTCCCCCAAGCTAAGAACATGACGTGGAAATGCGGTAAAGGTCTGCATTCAAATGGGATCAGAGAACACCCCCGAGACGACAAAGAAGCAGGACTAAAAGAGGGATGGGGCGTGTTTCAGGATGATCGCGCAGCCCACTGTCCAAGTGAGCTGCATCCCTGCTGGCGAGATGGAGATGCAGATAAGAAAATGATTGTGATCATGTTTAACCTTCAGCCATTATCATGAAAACCTCAGGGCAGATGCTCCGCAGAGCAACTAACTGTCCAGGGGCAGGCGGCCACTTTACAGAGGAGGCGACCAATTGCCATTAACAACAAAGTTCCGTGTACAGTCTCAACTTTCACGCGGTCTTTACAATACTCAAGATGATCTCTCTGGGGAAGGTGAAAAGAATTATAATTACATCTGTGAAGAAGGCTTGAGAAGGGGAAAAAAAAAATCCTGCCATATGGTGTGTGGAAAATGTTTTGGAACTGAATAAATAACATGGCGGGTGTTTTCCCCTCCCATTTTTGTTTATACATGTACGTTATGCAGGCTGACTCGTGAACATGGATCAGTTTTTCTTTTGGAATGGAAATGCACCGGGTAATTTAATTTTATAGCCATTAATAATATGGGTCTCTTTCTGCAAGCAAAGACATTTACAAACTTATAATCAGATTTTGTGATTTAGGTGTAAACCAATCATCCACAAGAGGCTGGGAGATATTTCTATCCAGCATTCCCGTTGCAGTGAGATTGCCTAAAACGCTAAAAGGGCAAGTAGTGAAAGGCTCAGGAACTGTGGGGAAGGTAGGGAGAGGGCCACTGGTTTCAGTGAACACCCCATCCTCCCAGAAGGAATTTGTAAAATCAGGAGACGGGTGTTAACAGGCCTATTAACCACCAATTGTGTCCTGGACTCTGTCCACACGGGATCTTGTTGAATGCCCCCATCAACTCTGTGCTGTAGATACGCCCATGCCCTTTTATCAGATGAAGAAAAGGAGATCAGAAAAGCTAAGTGAAGAGATTGTTCCTATTTGCATAGTTGGCCAGTGGCGGAGTTCAGATCTGATCTCCCACCTGCCTGGCCCCCACCCTTCGCTCTTAACTATCTCACCTGTGTCATATACATATCCTTCGTGGGGAGTACAATCTAGAAGGTTGACGCAGAGCGTTCACACCGCAATACAAACCGAGCCAAGCTCTATAGGGAAGGCACAAGAATCAGGCCATAAGGGTTTTTCCAAAAACTATTATTAATGATTGGCATTTATCTTATAATGCATTGCCGTATTTAACCCTCACAGCAATGTGAAGAGAGAAAAACTGTTGTTCAATTCCACCTCATGGGGAGGAAACCAAGATTCAGGGAAGTTCAGCAGTCGACCACTCACAGAGGCAGGGAGGGGGGCTAGGTTTTGAAGCCACCTCTGTTTGGCTCCAGAGCTTATCTACTGAGTATCTCAAGGCATCACTGCAGATGGGTGAGCGGCACTAGAAAGAAAACTTGAAATCCATTTTTGCAGAGAACAATCCAAAAAGGCCTCAGGAGTCATGGATTATCGAGAGGCCCAGTTTGTCTGGATTGTAAGGGGCCATGTTAAATAGATTAATTCATTCAACAAGAACTAATTGAGCATTTTCCACTGTATGCTGTCCTCTATGTTGGGACACAGAGACAGATAAATGCAGCCATTGCCCTAGAGTGTCTGCCATTCAAGTAGCAGATGGGTTATAAGTTCCATGAGGTTAGAGACCTGGCACACAGTGGGGGGTCAATAAACATCATGTGAAATAAGTATCAATGTAAAAGGTGGCCTACTGAGTGGCAAACACTACTGTAGCTGGTGCTGGGACAGGGCAGTAAATAAAACAACAAAAATACTTGTCCTATTAGAATATACATTCTAGTGAAAATAAAGTAAAACAGAAGGATAGGGAGACATGGATGGGGTTAAACAAGGTGACCAAAACAAACCCCACCAAAGTGCCAGGTGAATAAAGAATTGATTCAATTAGAAGGACAAGTCACAAAAAGAATAGGGTGTCTTGGTGAACAACGGTAGACCAACGAATGTGATGCTTTGGGAGCCAGAAAGACAGAAAGTGGAAATGTGTCAATTCAAACAAACGATTTTGCTACAACCAAAATCATCAAGGGTTTCAAGATAGCTGACCTTGCATCCTTAAATGCCATGGGCAGAGAAGATTGTGGGAAAGGAGGTCACTAGTCACTAGTATCTGATCCTAGGGCAGTCACAGGGACACTTCCTATGCCCCGAGAGATTACCAATGAGCAACTGATGGGAGGTAAGGAGACCCCTTCCCTGTCACCACAGGAACTCCACTGATGGCCACAGAGGTCCTACCCTGGAGAGAAGACTAGTACTTTTAGCAAGATCAGTGCAAAGCCAAAAAAACCAGCATGAGGACTGTGACCCTCCTTTTGGAGTGCCATCTTCTTTCTCTTTTGCCCATTTTTTCTCCATCCCTGCCTGACATCTTGTCTATTTCAACTTCTATGATCTTATCAGCTAATTTCCTCAAATATACACTTGTCCTCCCTAATTAGATTTTATGATACTTAGACAAAGACCTTTGTTTCCTTTTCCTGGAATACTCTTAACAGCCATTATTTTGAAAAACAAAGATATTTCATCATCTTTTAAGATTCACTCCAAGTCAGGTTCTCTAAAAGACTACCCGGATGAACAGACCTTCAAAGCAGGATTATACGCCCTTAGATTTATTTAATCTTGTAAACCCCTGATCAACATGGACCAGATTATGAAGGTTACCTGCTCATTTGTGTGTCTGACAACCATCTGACTTCCCTGTGTCAGCCGTGACATGGCTCTAGGTGGCCGTGGGTCTTATTCGGTCCTTAGGAATCTTCCATTTAGGCTTCATCCGGTTAGGCGAAGAGTTTGTTCCATTGTAAGTATTTAAAAATTGAGTTTTTTTCATATAAAACTCCAGATTTCAATATTCTCTTGAAAAAAACAAAAAATCTAGCAACATTTGGCCTATATACCCACCATATGTTTCCAGTCTGGTACTGAAGGCATTAGCATTTATAACCCTGCACATAAGCATATATTTTATATTATTATTTATTTATTATTTATGCATGAAGGGAACAAGTAGGTTGTTAAAATGATCTTTGTTTTTCCCCAAGAACTCCCCTGAGTCATTGATTTTCCAGTACTTTGTATATATCTCTAAGTCCTGGAAATTCTGAGAGCTGGAAAGAGAAATTATAAAAAAAAAAAAAAAAGGAAAAGAAAAAAATTCTGCTTCTTTCAGCCTTCCATCTAGAAACCTCAGACACTTTGTGCCAATTGCTCTGACATTGTGGGGGAAAGTTCTTCACTTCCTTTCTTTTAAGAAGCTAGTCTAAATCAAAGAATGTGCTGATATACCCCCAAATATGGGAACTCAGGCCAAATCTTAGGGTTCTAGGCTCAGCTCTCCCCCTTACTTCCCAGGAGTGGTTGGATGAGTCCACTAACCTTCTTGCCTCAGTTGGAAAATGAAGCCATGATTAGGGGTCTGAGTTTCATCCTAAGGGTGACAAGAGGATTTAATCACACAAGGATATTAGCAGGTGTAGGTTTTAAGTGATGCCTCTGGCTGCTACCTGAAGGATAGATTGTGGGAAATGGGTTGGCCACAGTGGAGGGAGAAAGGCTGGTTTGGAGTTAGCTGAAGTGGCAGTGGTTATTAGTTAGTTATTGCTGCTGTAACTAATTGATACAGACTTGGTGGCTTCAGACAAGGCAAATTTGTTATCTTATAATTCTATTGTTCAGAAGGCTAATGCATATCTTATTGACTAAAATCAAGGTATGAGCCAGGCTACATTGCTTTTAGAGGCTCCCGGGGAGATGCATTCCACCCCCTCCCAGCTTCCAGAGTCTGCCTGCATGCCTTGGCTCATGACCCCTTCCTCCACTTTCAAATCCAGCAGGACAGCAGCTTTCTATCCCCCTGAAACTCTGACCCTCCTGTCTCCCTCTCATAGGGACACTGGTGATTATACTGAGCCTGGGTAATACAAGATACTCTCCCATCTCAAGATCTTCATAACATACCTGCACTACAATGATCCTTTTGCTCCATAGGTAACATATTTATATCTTTGTGGGGTGATGAGTCTTCCCATTGTAAGATAAACAATAAAAATGATAAGAATGGATTTTTGTACATATTGTAGAGGTATTTTTTTGTTTATATTTTACAGGTATCTCTTCTAAATGTGATTCAGATTCCAGGCGCTTTGCCAGAGTGTATCTTCCAGAAATTTTATGCATTTCTTATATTAGAGTCCCCCAATGGCAATTAACTCTTTTAAAAGTGAGAGAGCAGTCACTCAATGACAAGTAAACAAAAAAAAGTGAAACCAGGGGTGGCACCTGTGGCTCAAAGGACTAGAGCGCCAGCACCATATGCCGAAGGTGGTGGGTTCAAACCCAGCCCCGGCCAAAAACTGCCAAAAAAAAAAAAAAAAAGTGAAACTGAGTGTGCGTGTGTGTGTGTGTGTTTGGATTTTCATCCTGGTTCCTCCACCAATTACCTGAAGTTCTTGGACAAGTTATTTATCCTTCTGCAGCTCAGCCTTCTGGCTTCCCAAGTGGTGATAACAATGTCAGGCCTGGTGTTCATGGGGTCGCTTACAGATTAGATGGGCTTGTGCATACAGAAGAACTTAGTATAAGCATAGGACTAGAGGAAGGCAAGGAGTGGTGAAGAATTATCTCTGAATTTCAAATTTAAATCCTGTTTTCTGCTCCAGCCAGCTATTTTACGCAAGTCCCTTCCTGCAGAAAGATTCGAGTCATGCTACTTATCTGTTCAATTCATTGCTACCAACTGGGAAGGTGACAGAGAGGGCCATGGGATCAAAGAGCCCTGGGAGGGAAGGCGGATTATTTAATTTCATGAGGGAGGAAAATTATCAAAAGACTCAGAAGATCTTCCAGGTTTACTGTGTTGCTGTCCTGAGTGCCCCTTGTGCCACCCAGCTAGGTGTCCTCTCACTGGCTGATGCTAACTTAGCACCCGCTCTGTGTGCCAGGCCCTGTATTAAATGCCTTACAGGTGTTATCTTCCCATGCCATTTTCACACTAGAAATTCCTCACTAGAATTCCCATTCACCAAGGAGACCAAGCCTTGGAGACATTTAGCCACTTGCCTGAAATAATATCCCAAGTACGTGATAGAGAAGATAGGTCAGTCTGGTTCTGTAGCCCTTGCCTAGAATCACTCTGCAATAGTCCTCCACCAGCCAGCTGTCTCTTTCATATGAGTGTAAGAATATATATATTTTTTAAATTAGCTATTGCCATGATTAATATGATTTTTTTAAAGACAGAATCTCACTCTGTTGCCCAGACTAGAGTGCCATGGCATTAACCTAACTCACAGCAACCTCAAACACCTGGGTTTGAGCAATCCTCCTGCCTCAGCCTCCCGAGTAGCAGGGACTACAGGTGCCCACCACAATGACCGGCTAGTATAAACTTTTTAAGATTAAAGTCCTATTGCAGCCATTTTTAATAAATAAAAGTAAACCCATGCCTGTGCACAACACTCCTATTTCCATTATTTAGTTTGATCTCTAGGTAAAGATTTCACCCCTATTTTATAAATGTAGAAACTCAGGCTCAGTGGACTGCCTATGGATTTTTGTGAAGGTTTAAGTCAAGATTAAAAGTGCCTTTTATGTAGTAAGTGCTGCCTCTGGGTGAGGCAACGGGGCCTGGAGTTCAGGCCTCTGGTCTCCCCACCGAAGTGCGTGCTCCGCCGGGACGCCCCGGTCTCTCTGCAGGTTGGGGCAGCATTTACCAACTCTATTCTCTCAAAGCTCCAATCCCCTCGGCCAATCTGTTCTTTTTTTTAATTATTTTTTAAAAATCTAAATATTAAGGGGATACAGATGTTTTTGATACAAGGCCTGAGTCAGGGCTATACATGGGTCATTATGAAGGTTTTGAGATAACATAAAAATCAAGAAACATAAAATCCACGTGAATGGGAACGAGTGAGGCCCTCCTGGCAACACTAATAAGCTGAGCAAGTTGAAACTTGCAAAGATGAATCAGGAGGGATGCTGTTGACTGTGTTTTCTGGAAGTGAAATAATGGACCGTAACATAGTCTGTCTCAAAACTTTCATAGTGACCTACCATACCCATCGCCAGAATAGCATTCATTCTATCCGTTAGGTGGGTTTTTAGCCTTCCTCTCCTCCCCACCACCCACTTGATTTCTTTTTACTTTATTTCAGATTAATATGAGGGTATAAACAGATTGCAATATTTGCCTTTGTTAGGCCAAGTCTCTGTTGCAGCTGTGCGCCTCACCCGGGCGGTGCACCATGTGCCCTGTGCCCCTGGGTGAAAGCGCACCAATCCTCCCTCCCCCTTCCTTCTCGCCCGTCCCCCAACGTGAATTAAACTGAGATTTTCTCTTGTGTATCAGTGTGTCTACTAGCTTCCTCTGCTTGATTTCTAATGATTTATACTTCCCACTATGCACTAGTACACCTGTTAGTTATTTCCAACTTATGGGACAGCGCGTGGGGTATTTGTTTGTCCCATTCTTGAGACGCTTTGCTTAGGATAATGATCTCCAATTCCATTCACATCACTGCAAAAGATATTAATGCATCCTTTTTATGACTAAGTAGTACTCCATGGTATAATATACCACTTTTGTTAAATCCATTCATGGACTCATGGGCAGTTCGGTTGATCCCACATCTTTGCAATTGTGAATTGTGCTGCAATAAACATTGAAGTATGGGTGTCTTTTAAATAAAACGACTTCTTTTCCTTTGGGTAGATACCCAGTAGTGGGATTTTGCTGGATTGAATGAATGGTAGGGCTACTTTTAGTTCTTTGAGAAATCTCCATACTGTTTTCCACATAGGTCGTACTAATTTGCAGTCCCACCAACAGTGTACAGGTGCTCCTTTCTCTCTGCATCTGTGCCAGAAATCTCTTCTTATTTTAATAGAGAGAGCAAGGGTCACTCTCTGCAAGCCCAAGTCTAATGATGCTATGGTTCAATTCAGGGTAGATTCTGTAGTTACAAGTTTTATGAGGCTGAAAGAAATTGGTTGCATTTGGTGTGTCTGTGATACAAGAAAATGTTAATGTCTTTTTTTATTAAAGTTTTCAGGGGAAAAAAAAACAGCCTAATGTTTGAATGTTTTATTATTTATATTAAGCTCTCTAAACTGCCCAGCAGTTCTTGTTTCATTTAAGAAATCTTAAATTCAAGACATAAACTTCCTGACAGTGTGGGTCCCTTTAAAGGTGATATATGCTCTGACAGCAGAGAAATAAGGCCAGTCGAGTGTTCTAACCACAGGATGGTAAAAGTCATGGTCAGGTTAGAAGAATCAATTAGAGTGAGGACGAGGCTGTGTAAATTTCAGGACTCAAATGGCAAAATATGAAGACAGGCCTGAATTTAAAACCTCGCCTGATGTGATTGTATTTCATTTCCTGATTGGCAAGACAACTCTAAGTGGGGTATTAAATTGGCTTTAAAAAAGCAGTTTTCTTCCTTTTAAAAACAATACAAAGAAAGAAAAAAAATTAGATCCAGGGTAAGGTATCACCAAATTTGAGGTTTTATGTGGCTATTTGAGACAAGACAGAAAGCCTGGGGGTGGGGGAGGATGTATTTGAAGTCAGAATTCTGAAAAGGGAGACTTTACGTCTCCAACTGCATCAGCTAAAGGGCTGTATTTATAGCAGACGCGTGACTGCCTGGCTGGTCCCGGCCCCAACCTGGTGCAGCCAGCTCTGTGACACCCGGCGAGTCTGTGCTGTGCGTTACATCAGCTGCAGATCTGATGTTTATAAGCAAACAACAGCTTTGGAATCTTAAAATAGAATCCAAAAGGTTGTCCATGGTTCCCAGCCAGTCTGACAGTAGAGCTCTGACAGAGACAGAGGAGCATGCTAATAAGGAAGCAGGCTCTGGGATCCCCTGGACTCGGGTCCCAGCTGAGAAAGTGCCCAGCTGGGGCAACCAGTAAACCTGGCTGAGACTGGGTTTTATCACCTGTAAAATGGGGGAGGGGGCAAATTGGACCTCATTTGCAGAACTGTACTAAAGATTTAATTATATCAGCCAATTTAAAGCATTCTGCATCTTTTCTGGTTTAGTAGGAAGCACTGAAAAAGTGTTGGTTATTATTGTCTTATTCTTATTCAATATAGGAAAGAACTGTTGGCTGTGAGGGGAAGAAAAGTCCTGAAATGTTTTCGTCTCTTAACTTGTCTCCTTCCTGACCATGTCCAACACTCCCTCCATCCCATCTTCAGGAATAATGTGACCTCTGTCTTGGTCTTATCCCAACTCTCTGAGCATAACTTACAGCAATGACTAGAACAAACCAAGAGAAGAAGTATGTATTTGTGCAATAGCAAGGCCACTGGATTCAAAGACTGAAGACTTACACTCAGACCTACTAATGCTACTTAGAAACTATGTGAGGGCATGAGGAAGTCACTGTGCCTCCTCAAGCCTCAGTCTTCTCATCTGTAAAATGGGAGAATAAATTGTGTTCTACATAACTTGGAAGCCTATTGTCAGGGTCAACTAACTCAATAAGATATGAAAGTGCCCTAAAATGGTAGTACAATGTCCAGGTATTGTTAGATAGCATTCTAGTTACCTCAGAAACCCACTTGTGTTATATCTACCATTTATACATGTTTGTTTGTTTTTTTATTTCAGATCAATACAAGCGTACAAATTTTTAGGTTACATTGTTCTCATTTCCAAGGTAAAGTTCAAGTTGTGAAAACTACTCTCATAATGCCTCAAACCTAGCTCTCCCTCTGCCCATTTTCACCCATTTTAAGGGTGAAAAATGGAAAAATGAAAAGCAAGACAGGTATTTCAGGCCAGTGGAAGAACTGAGCAGTGTAACGGTCACACTGTGCATGCCTGCATCTCGTCCCAGGGTAAACATCGCGAAGCTGAAACATCATCCTTCCTCACCCATCCTGGACAGAGCTTCAGGATCCTTCTTAACACAAGGAGGAAAGAAGAACCTCTGAAGAAGAACCCCAATTTACTCTCACAACCTCCTATGGCCATCAAATTCAAGATCCCATTTAAAGATATCAAAAAGGAAAGCTAACAGCACAACATCCTGGACTCTAGAGTCGGACATGGTTAGAATCCTGACTTAAGCTATCAGTAGTTATAGATCACTCTAATACCCCATTTTCTTATCTGGACAATGGTAATATAAAGGTCCACTTTACAGGAAAGCTATGACTGTTTCAATCAGAAATTCCTGCCAAATTGTAAAAATACAATCATCATTAGCTACAATTGTTATGATTAGTAACTGGCTTTCCCTTCTTTGATGTCTTCTGTACATTTAACTTCTCTCTTCTTTCTTCCAAAAAACAAAAATGAATAAACAAAAGGCACCCAGACTGGTCTGGAGAAATCATGGGTTTCGAAGACAGACAGCCCTAGGATTTAATGCCATTACTGCTCTTACTAGATGTGCAATAATCAGCAAGCCATCCCACTTCTCTTAGCCTCAGTTTCCTCATTTATAAAAGGGGTGAAACATTTTAGGGAACAGGAAAGATCAAGTGGTATAATCTACATAAGGTACTTGGCCCACAGTGGGCTCCAGATCAACATTCAAATATTAGCTGGAAAAGAATGAATGAATATACAGCATGATAGGATCAGCTAAAATCCACTGGAAACAGTACAGAGGAAACGTTTTCCTGAGAAGGTTAAAATGAAATCAAATATCTGAGGTAGATTAATCTCTCTCTCTCTCTTTCTCTCTCTCTCTCTCCTCAAGTCAGGTTTATTTCCACAGGATTTCATCTGCATAATGGCATTTGCTGATTGTGCACAGAAGCCTTCTAGGGAGGATAAATGGCTGAAGGTTATTTATATGTCATCTGTAGGACAGTCTTTCCTGGCTTCTTGGTATCTTAGCTCTCCCACAGAGTTTCACATTAGTCACCCATACTTTCCCCTTCATTTGAAAATGATATGCTCTGTGACGTGAAGCTTCTGAGAACTCAGGGGTATGTGGTGTACTCCGTACCCTTTCTCTGACGTCTTCAGCACCCATTCATCCGACAAGGCGCGGATAAATACTGCAACTGAAAAAATATATACTTATAACACAGTATGGATCCAGTGCACCTGAACACCCATTATTCAAGTCATAACCTTCTTCACATCCTGCATAATTGCTATTTGGAAAGTGCTGTTGCATTGAATTTCCCTAAGTGACCAATGAAGGGAGAATTAGAATGTGAATATTCACCATGATTGTCAGGCACAGACAGGTAGTGCTGAGAGAATACATAAAATTCCGAGTCAATCAGGAAGCGTATTAGCTCCTGTGCTGGGTTTAATCGTGTCCTCCAAGATGTGGGTTGAAGTCCTTACCCTGGTACCTGTAAATGTGACATCATTTGGAAAGAGGATCTTTGAAGATGTATTCTGGCTAAGATGAGGTCATACTGGATTAGGAGGGATCCTAACACCAATGACTGGTGAACTTGACAAGGACAGAGAGAAATGTAAAGACACCCAGAGTGGACACAGGGACGAAGACAGAGAATGGACTTTTGTTGCCTTAAAAGAAAGACCAGCAAGGATTGCCAGCAACAACCAGCAGCTGGAAGAGGAAAGAAAAGATCTGCCTCCACAGGCTTCAGAGGCGGCAGGGCGCCAATGATTTGATTTCAGGCTCCTTGGCTCCAGAACTGTGAGGGGATGAACCGCCATGGTGTTAAACCTCCTGCTCTGTTAAAGTAAGGTGACCAGATTTTAACATTGGTAAAGCAGGACACCACTGGGGGGGGGCGGGGGCTGGGGGGCGGGGCCTGACAACAATGCTAACTTTGATAAGCAGTTCTTGATAATCACTTCTCAATAATTATTTGTTATTATTAAAGTTTAACATTATAAAATTAACAAAAATAATATAAAACACATATCCTGGCGAAATAGCCACACAGCAGTCAAAAACCATATATTCCTTTCCTGTTCTGCTGTGTTCCCTAGCTTGTCGTGCATTCTTTCCAAACATCAGGGCTTTTTTAAAAAGCTTCAGAATGCAGGACAAATTGTTAAAAATCGGGACTGTCCTGCCAAAAGCGGGACGTCTGGTCACCTTACTCTAGAGAGGGGGAGCTACTTGTTTGTTCCAGACAGTTTGGCTCCTTCTGAGCTAATTGTCCTTGCCTAGAAGCAAGGGAGGGACTCAGTCTCCTTCTGATACCTTGCCCAGGAGGGGAGTAGGGAGTTTACATTAGCCTTTTCATTTCCAAATGAAGTTACATTAACCTCTTCATTCCCAAATGGAGTTTACATTAACCTTTTCAGCAGCGGAAAAACATATATTCCCTTCCCATTCTCCTGCCATTCCCTAGCTTGTCATGCATTCTTTCCAAAAATTGGGACAGACTGTCCCGCCAAAAGTGGGACGTCTGGTCACCTTATGTTAAGGCACCCCAGGAAACTAACAAGCCCAGCTGTCAGACTTTTCTCCCACATTCCTGGTTGCTCCATCAGTCTCCTTGCCTGGCTCCTGCTCACATTCCTCTCCGTTAAACACTGGAGTACCCCAGGTAGGAGACTTTCAGCCCATTTTTAAATTACTGTTACATCATTACTATGTAGTGACCAGACTGAGGACCTTGATTTCAATAGCATCTATGAGGTGATGAATCCACATTATCAATGTAAGACATACTTAGGATGTCCAAAATGAAACCTTTGATCCTATCCAAAAATTAGACAAAAAGCAAATACTAAGACTCTGCTCCTTACCTAGCATCCTACAATTCAGGAATGAACACTGAGCTCCCCTAACTGTTGAGGTTAAGCACCTGAGAGTCACACCCAAGTCCTCTCATTTCCCTGACACCCCACTACCACCAATCTATTAGCAAATCCAGTTGAAGCTGCCTTTAAACCACATCCAAAATTTAATCAATCTCACTCCTCTGTCTCTCCCACACCTGTGGTTGAATCCTCATCATCTCACCTGAATGCCCTGGGGTAGCCACCAGCCTGGACTCTCCCTTTCTATTTCTGCCTGTACTGTCTATTCTTGACACAGGAACCAAAACATCAATCCAACCCTGCCCTTCCCTGTTAAGGACCTGCAGAGGCTTGACAACCATGTAGAATAAAGTCCTACGTCCCCCCCAAGGCCCACAGGTCAGGTCCCTGGCTGTCCCACTGACCTCATTTCCTTCCCCCTCCTCTTCCTCAGCTCCAGCTGGGTTGGCCTTCTTAGGGTTCTCCTGTGAGCAAGCCTGTCTCTCCTTGCAGACTTCACATTTGCCGTGGCCTCAGCCTGGAGCACCCTCTCCCTGATATCCACATGCACATTTCCTTGCTTCAATTAAGTCCTTCTAATAGTGCCTCTTCATAAAGTTCTTCCCTTACCTCTCTGTTGAAAATGCAACTCAACCTCACTCCTGTGCAGCTCCCGCAGCCCTGAGTTAGTATTCGACATCACATGGGGAACGCATGTGCATGTGTGTCTGTACATGTGGGTCCTCCATTAGAATGTACACATCAGAAGCAAAGAAGGAGACCTGACCACATTCTCACTGCTGTGTTCTCAGTCCTAGGACACTGCCTTGTACATAGTATGGGCTCAAAACCAATAATTTAATAATTAATAATTCATTCTTTTCAGAGGAACTAAGGAGTAAGGGGAACACATACGAGGTCTGACAATTAAGTTCATGAACTCTTCTTAGAAAAAATGCCACATGTCTCATTACTGACTGTCATATGGCCACCAGATGGCCAAAGGAGATACCTCAAAAGTGACCCTAGTGGTATTCATCAGTGAGGTATATGCCACTTTTTTAGGATAAGTTTGTGAACTTAATTGTCTAAATATTATTTTTGTGTGAAAAATAATATTTTACCACTCTAAATTGAGAGTGAAGAGACTACCTTTCACAATTGAGCCATAAAAGCTGAAGATGAGACAAGGTGTCTCTGTGACAATAACTTTCTCACCAACAGAAATGAAGTCTTTTTGGACTGTAAGAGCTCTCTTAGATTTGTGGAAAAACCACAGTTTCTAAAGTCTCTACCTACATAAGCCACATATATATTCTGTGCCTTGCTTTTTACCTACAAGGTGTGTGTGAATAAACTTTTTAAGTCCACAGAAAAATATTTCTAAATTGGTGTCCAATTTGAGAAAATGAATAAAAGAAAAAGAAAGAATCCACTATTTTTTGAAGTCCTTCAAAGAAGATTTTCAAATGAAACTCTTCAAGCAATCTTATAATAATGACAATTAAGCTCAACTGAGAGCTTGCTGTACGTCACATATTTGGGGGGGCACTCTCTTATTTAAACTTCTGGTATTCCCAGGAGGAAAGTACTTTCATGAACCCCATTTTATAGAAGGGGAAACTGAAGCTAGGGGAGACTAACTACCTTTCTCAAGGGTCCGTGATAAGAAAGGGGTGATGTAGGAATTCCAACCCAGGTATTTTGATTTCACAACCCAAATGCTACTTTACATGACAAGGTTGCCCAGCAGAACAAGGTTACATAATTAATGTTGGACATTATTACTTCTATTTCACAGAATAATGAACTTCAGACTCAGAGAAAGGAAAGAAACAACTCAAGGTCCCAGAGAAAAGTTAGCCCTCACTGAGGCGTCTAGCCCATATTTCAAGAAGGACCTTTTAGTAATAAAATATACCCAACAGTGAAGCAGCATCTATGAGACAGAGGCAGTAGGCAGTGAAGTAGATGTGTAGTACCAGACGGGGCCCAGGGTTATGTGCATTTTGGAGATAAGACCCAGAGGAGGAAATTAACCTATCTGAGGTCATGCAAAGTATTTGCTCTTCAGCCTGTCCCCTGGGGCCAATATAGGCCAATTTCCCTAAATCATCTAAGTAGTTTTAATATATAACATAATCCATTAGTTTACACATACACACATAATGCCTAAAACTGCTATTAATGGTGGGATAAATTGTGTCATATGTGTTTATGTGTACCCATGAATGCTGTTCAGAGAAGTGAAGGGTTTGTTTTGTGTGGCTTGATTTTTTTTTTGTAATTATTTGGTGGCTATTTTGGTAACATCTTTTGAAGATTAAGTCCAATTAGGAAACAGATGGCACCAAAATATTGTCAAACATCTCGGATCAGCAGCAAATCGCTGACTTAATTATGTAAATAATTAAAATGTATATTTATACCTGATGGTCCAAACAAGGGTGAAAAGACCAATTTCAGGGTTGGTTATGAGCACTGGCAAAGAGTCAAGTCAATAGAAAGTCACGTCCAACTTACAGTTCCGGTGCCTCTCCACATCCAGTCTTGGAGGGCATTTGGGAGGCAGAATCAAGAACCAAATAACTAGGGGGAAAAAAAGTCTTCTGAACATACCAGGGTTGTAAAACTGAGCTTGATAATAGGTCCCCCTAAGTCTGATATCCCCACCCTGGACTGCAGACTGGTACAGGTTCCTGGCATGTTAGGAACTGGGTGCACAGCAGGTGAAATTCCATCTGTATTTACACCTGCTCCCCATGGCTCTCATCACCGCCTGAGCTCTGGCCTCCTGTCAGACCAGCGGCAGCATCAGAATCTCATAAGATGGCGAACTCTACTTTGCACATGAGGGATTTAGGTTGAGTGCTCTATGTAAGAGTCTAACCCCAGATGATCTGAGGTGGAGCTGAGGTAGTGATGCTACTCCTGGGACCATCTACTTGCAGGAAAACAAGTTCAGGGCTGCCCCTGATTTCACATTATGGTGAGACATATAATTATTTCATTATATATTACAATGCAATAATAGTAGAAGTAAAGTACACAATAAATGTAATGTGTACAACCATCCCTCCTACCCCAGACTATGGAAAAATTGGTTCATAAAACCAGTCCCTGATGCCAAACAGGTTTGAGACTGCTACCATGCTTGGAGACACAAGGCTTTCATTTCCCTGGCTCTCTTCCTTCCTCTCCTCTTCCAGGAGCGTTTCAAGCTATGCTTGCCCACAGAGTCACACCCCCTATTCCAAATTCACCATCAAATTCACCTTTCATCTTTATAACCTTACTTTCAGCTAACCCCTCCCCCTTTCCCAAAAGAACAACTTACTGTATCTTCATAGTTAAGAGAACAGGTTTTGAGGAAATATCTGTGCTTATGTGCTGGCTTTGTCATCCAACAGTTTTACCATCTGTAAAATGGGGATAATAATAACTCAAAAATGTGGTAAGTGCTTCCTATAAGCCTACCTCACACATATACATTGTGCCATGTACTTTACATATATACATTATTTGTTGCTCACAAAATCTCTGTGGAATTGTTTCCATTTCACAGAGAAGAGGACTACAGTTGAGGAAAGTAGGCAATCTTCTAATACTAGTGCTTCTAATACTAGGTTTGCCTGTTTTGTGGTATGGAAGTGAAAGTAACAATGACCTAAATGCAAAAGCAGCTCATTTCTCTTTTTGCCAATCTCGGCAGTCCAGAGCATCCTCTGTAGCTCCACCATCATCAGGGAGCTCTTGCTATTTGCTCCTCTAACATCTTCCACAGACATCAGCCACCTCATAGTCCAAGATAGCACCTTGGGCTTCAGCCATGACATTGTGCACATTCCAAACACTAGAAATAAGGGAAAGAAAGGAGAATGGCATGCCCTCACGCTGAGGACAAATGTCATCTTACTCTCCATCAGCTAAAACTTGGTCATGGGTCACACCTGACTATCACAGGCTGTTGGGAAATACTGTCCTTATTGCGTCCAGCCGTGGGAGCCACCTCCAAGATGGCTTCCAGTGATCTCCACTTCCTGATGGCTATGGTTTGTGTAATCCTCTCCTATCTCCACCATGTGACCCACAGATTACAGCAGAAGATGCAGTGTGTGTTTCCAAGACCAGGCATGAGAGCTATTACAGCTTCTGTTTGGTCTCTTGGATTGTTCACTTTGGGGAAACACACTGCCATGCCATGTGGACGCTCAAAGAACCTTGCAGGGAGCTCCACGTGCACAGGAACTGAACCCCACCTTGTCTGAATGTGAGCAAGCCAGCTTGAAAGTAACAGCCCACAGAGAGAGCTTCAGATGGCCATAGTAGCTGCACTGCATACGGAAGACCCTGAACCAGAAATACCCAGACAAGATGTTCCTGAATTCCTAATGCACGGAAACCATGAAAAATAATTATTAATCATTGGCATTTTAAGCCACCAGGTTTGGGGCGGATTGAATACACAATAGGTTGCCAGTTCACCAGCTAACACTTGGGATTCTGTGAATTATGGAGAAGGAACGAGTAGATCCCAGGAGATAGCTAGCTGTCTCTGTCCTCTGGCACAGACACACATATTTAAATGTAATGAAAGCAGGATTCCAACCTACATGGTCTGACTTAGGAGCCTGTGTTTTTAACTAACACTCTGGATGCCTGCTGCCTCGCTCAGGATTCCCATAGAATATGTTGTTCTCAGCAACCGCTTTCATCTTAGCTGACAGGTCACCTTGTCCTGTTCTCAGGAATCTGTGTGCCCGGAAATATCTTCTCCCTTCCCTATCCTGAAGATAAGAGCTGGTGATGTAGTCTTTCCTCTTTTGTCCCCATTTCCTCCTGCTCACCTGCCTCTCCTCCTTTTCTTCCTTATCAGTTTTTTCCCTATGTGCTTTCTCCGTTCCTCACAGTATGGCAACTTGCTCCATCAGAGAAAACAAGTGAGAGATCAAGAGAGAGGGGGTGAAGCAAGAAAAATGTTAAAGTCTTTGGTGACCTAAACTCAAGAGGCCTATCCTGTCACTGTCACTGTTCCTTAGAAGCAAATGACGAAAGCAGCCCACACTCAAAGGGAGGAGGTCCCACAGGAGCAGGAGCACCGGGAGGTGTGGATAATTGGGAGTCCTTCTAGAAACAGCCCTCCCTCCTTCCTTCCTTCTTCCCTACCTTCCTTCCTTAACTCATTAGCTGCTATTTTCCTGTGAATCGAGATTCGTCAGCCCAACCACCCATTTTCTCACTGAGGACCCACCGCCAATCTTCAGCACTGGGAGCATTTACCAGCTTCCCATCACCCGCCTGGGCACTTTCTCGGTAGGCCATTCAAGACTCTCCACGGTTTCACGCCATCCTGATTTTTAGCCTCCTCTTTCACCACTTTATCTGTTTTCAAGTTTCTCTCGTGACCTTTGTTCTCCCATTAAGCTGTCACCTTTCTACTTCTGTCCCTTTCTCCATGACTCTCCTCTCAACTAGAAGCTTCCTTGCTCAAAATTTTCCATCTTTAATAAGGTACAGCTTAGGCGTCCAAGTTTTAGAGTCAGCAGCCTCAGGATCTGACCAAAGGGTATCACTTACCAGCTTGGATGAGATACTTAATCCCTCAGTGTCTCTATTCTCACCTGTGGGATCCTCATGGAACTGTCAGATGAATTAAATAAAATTTGTAACCTACATAAAATATAAATACAGCATCTGGAGCGTAAATGGCTGACATGACAATTAGCATTTGCGTCTCCTTTGAATCCTGGTGGAAGAGCTTCCACACACCTGTGCTCTTGCTGACAAAGGGCTCTTATGTCCACAGTTGCATTGGGTGTTCCTTGTGAGTTTAGAGGGGAAGCATATCATCACCCGTTACAGATGAGTAGACAGATTGGAGGGACGAAGTGATGAGTCCAAGATCACACAGTCAGCTGATAGTCGAACCAGAATAGAGTTCAGTCTCCAGCTCTGGTCACTGGGTGCCTTCCTCCTAGGTGAAAATTTACTCCCCAGCTTAATCAATGGGCAGGGTCACCTGGGCAAGAATCCCTTTCTTTCTGGATCCTTTTCCCTTAGAAGCTATTTCCCCAGCCCTTAAAGGAAAACTGAACCACAGTCTTGGGGGGCCACTTGACGATCTGGGAGGTTGCAGGACCTGCTCAGGAGCTGCCTCCTGGGATCCTCCCCTCTCCTCTTGCCAGAGCTCACAGATCTGCTGCCAGGCCTGAGAATCCATTTCATATTCTGGATGTGACAAGGACACTATGGAAGGATAACTAAAATAAGATGCCATGAAATCTTGCCTTTCTTTCTGCTCGTTCCTTTTTAAAACTCGCTTACACTTAAGGTTCAACCAACTGGATAATATTTTCTGGACTGTGTAAATTCCAAAGGGCCACGGAGGATACTAAAATGCTTTGAGAGCAAAGAGAACTTTCTAGTCATCTTCACGGTCTCAAAAGCAATGGGCTTCAGGAAGAGGAAAAAGTCCACATAGAGAAATATTCACCATAGTATACGTATACAGAAGTTCCAAAAACTTAGCCGTGCAAATTGCCTGTTGAGAATTCTTTCCCTAACACATTTAACCTACAAACTACCTGGAGTTGATTTTTTTTTTAAATTAATTTTACTGCGTATGTTTCAGATGCCCAGCATAATGTTTTGTTGTACACATGAATAGCGGAGTAATTACTAGAGTCAGACGAGTCAACATATCCATCACTGAATAAGATTTTTTAAAATGCACATTCTCAGGCTCAGCCTCAGACCTATAAAGCAGATTCTTTAACCAGGGGATCTGTGAACCTGTACTTTTCACCCTCCCAGGGGACTTTGATGGTCAGCCAGGTTTAAGAATCATGAGCCTAAGTGGCAAGAATTCAAACATCAAATTGAGGTTGGACAAGATCAGTACTTTTTAAACTGAGCTCCAGCCCCGGGTTTCCTCTGGGACCACTGCAGGTAGGTGGTAAAGGGAAAAGGGTCGGGGGCGTGGAAAGGGTGTGAAGAGGGGAGGGAAGGAAGCTGTCTACATCCCACCTCCTAGTTCTAATCAGAGCCCCCTACTTTTATCTATTTTGCTCATTTATGCTTCTATACGGGATGCATTTAAACAAAGATGTTTTTTAAAAGGCTTGAAAGCAGCTGAATACGATGAAATTTAATTCATTTAATCAATAAATGGTTACCAAGTCTCTGCTTCATGCCAGCCTCTGTGCAAAATCAAAGCTGAGTCAGACATGATCCCACTTCCCTGGGACCTCACAGCAGAGAGGAAAGAGAACCAGCGAGTAGTTCAGATGCACCACAAGGACAGCGTTAATAGAGGAATGAGAACACAGAGTCAGCTAGATCTTGAAGGTGCTATAGGAATTCTCTAGTTACAAGGCAAAAAATGAACATGGAAATATCAGCATTGCCATAGCACAGAGACCTGAAAGAACAGGGATGACCTGAGCATCTGAATGTGGTCTGAGATTAGGAGGCGCAGGGCAATGAGGACCCAGGTTGGCCAAACCCTTGAGCCAGCCCTATCTCCTCTCTGGCTTCACAGTTTCCTTAGTGGGGTTGGGGACTCTGTACAAATGACCTAGAGAATCAAAGAATCTTTAGGTAGGAAGAAAAGGCTTGCTGACTCACTAGAGTGGTGATTATGCTCCCCCACACCAGGGGACAAATGTCAAGAGATGTTTTCACTTGTCACAACTGGAAGGAGGCTATGGATAGTGGATACTAGCCGGGGACACTGATAAACATCCTGCAATGACAGGACACCCCCCACAATAAAGAATTATCCAGCTCCAAATGTCAACAGTATGGAACAATAACCCTATCCTGGTGAGTAAGCCAAGCCTCTCCCCATGACCTCCAAGGTCACTGGTCCAAGGATTAATGGACTGGAGGGATGGCCACTGAAACAAAGAGGGTAGGACCTGTGGAGCCTTCAGGGCCAGTGCTGCTCCCCCACTGTGATGGGATCTCAAAGGTCAAACAAGAAGGGACCTGGGGATCATACCCTGAAGTCCAAGTGGGCAACCAAAGCTCAGACAGGAGCTGTGCTCTGTCGGGGTCTCAGACCCAGTTAGGAGGCAGAGTCTGGTCTTGCTGAATCCCAAAGCTCAACACCTCTAATCTCTGGTCCTTGCTGTGCCTGGGCCACATGAGCTTTTTGTCTCCTTTCCCTCCATCCATCTTCGGCCAGATCACCAGGGGGTCTCCACCTCCTCTCCTACAGTCTCTATGCTGTAAGACCCTCCCAGGAGACATGTCAGAAGAAAGCAGAAGACCATCTGCCCACACTGAGGCCTCAGTGCTGCGTGCAGGGAGCTGAGCTGACCAGCTCTGGAGTCAGACACAAATTCAAATCAAGTCCCAGCACCACCAGCAGAGTGACATCCAACCAGCATTTTACCCCTGAGTCTTAGATTCCCCACCTGTAAGGAGAGGCAGAGTAGAGCCCCGGCTTCTATGGGTTTTTGAGATAGTGCCTGTGGAGTCCTCAGTGGGTAGGTGGTGACTGTGATGATGTCTGAAAAGATGATCCCTGCCCTGGATCTAATCACAGGTATCACAACAGGCGCCAACTCGAGTGACAGCCTTGACCCTCCAGAATCCAACTTTCCTCTCCCTGTACAGAAGTTCATTTACTAAATTGGCTTTAGGGGGAGGGGAACATCCGTCATGACTTCTGTCTAATGAGCCCATTACTATCCTGGAAATAAGTAATAATTTGGATTCTCGGGGTGAAAAAAGCTCCTGGAATGTTTGTGTTAAGCCTATCTTAGCTAATGAAGAAGGCTCTGGCTATGCCAGGGCATCACATTTTGCATCCCCAGACACCCCTTGTAGTGGTGATTCCAGGGCAGAGCATGACGCCTGCGCTGGCTGGGCCACACCAGGCCCACTGCCTCCTCTCAGCTTCTTTCCCCCAATGAACCCTGGGAAGCGTGGCTGGATTCCCCTGTGCTCTGTCTGTGTTAGCCTCCCCGTCTGTCCCAGGGCTGACTTGCGAAGCTCTTTACTCCTGGTTAGCCATCAGCTTTATGGCCCTTCTCTCCTCCCAATCCCCAATTTACCCTTTTTAAATATCACCCACAGTCACACAAATTAATAGTGCTCATACTTAACACAATTTCACCTGGCCCCAGAAGGAGTGTTATAAAGAAAAACCTTCCAGCTTGCTATTCCCAAATTCCAAATTCATTCAGTTTTTTAAAAAATCAATTGATTAAGGCTTAACCATAAACACACAAGGCCCCATTCTAGATATTTAGGGTACAGGAATGAACGAGCATACAAAGGCCTGCCCTCAGGGTGCTTGTTACCGCTCTTGGGGGGAGGGAAGTATGGAAAACAGACACTTACGGAGCCTGAGGTAGGGCCGGGAGGGCTTTACACACAAAGTAGGCTATTAAATTGATCTCACAAGGATAAGCAGGGATTAGGCAGGTGAATCAGAGGGAACAGTCATGCAAAGTCCTAAAAAGTGACCAGGCTGAGTGGGAGAAATTAGAGGAAGCTCAGTCTTGCTGGAATGGACAGAGAGAGACAGAGGCTATGAAATAAAAGGCCAGAGAAGGAAACAAGTACCAGATGATGAAAGGTCTCATAATTCATAATTTTAAAGCGGAATTATTTTTTCCTAAACTAAAGAGGAAGCCACATATTTCCGTGCACAGGATAATCACTAGATTCAATGTATATTTATTGATTGTTTTCTATGTTTTCACCCCTACCTTAGGTACCATGGGTGGGGAAGTGGAGAGAGTACAAATGTAGCATGAAACAGGACCACTGATCTCTCTTTGGGCAGGAAAGGGTTATGCTCCAAGTTGAGCTTCAAAATATGGGTCTGGCTCGGCGCCTGTGGCTCAATCGGCTAAGGCACCAGCCACGTACACCTAAGGTGGCGGGTTCGAATCCCCAGCCCGGGCCCGCCAAACAACAATGATGGCTGCAACCAAAAAATGGCCAGGCGTTGTGGCGGGCGCCT
>CAUYQV010156328.1:0-11787 GCA_963574575.1 Galagoides demidoff | reverse complement strand
GAATCCCCAGCCCGGGCCCACCAAACAACAATGATGGCTGCAACCAAAAAATGGCCGGGCGTTGTGGTGGGCAACTGTGGTCCCAGCTACTTGGGAGGCAGAGGCAGGAGACTCGCTTGAGCCCAGGAGTTGGAGGTTGCTGTGAGCTGTGATGCCCTGGCACTCTACCCAGGGGGACAGCTTGAGGCTCCGTTTCAAAAAAAAAAAAATGCCTTCCCTGAAGTACGTTTCTGTCACTGAAGAAGAGCCCCCTCTAAGACACAAATTGTGCCTCCATCTTTGTGTAGAGGTGATATAGCCCTAGAAGCCTCCGTGATTTTTAAGAAACCTTCTTGGAGCCGTATCTGAAACATGATTCCCTAGAGAATTCTGTCCTCAGAGAATATCTCCACAGGCAGGAAGGGTGAACAGGAACCGGCTAGGAGAAAAGGATGAATCTTTTTGGAATAAAAGAAATCTCTAAGAGCTACAGGCCATTCTGTTCTTCCCTCCTGTTCGGCTTCCTCTATTTTGAGTTTTGGGGAATGAGTATTAATAGGTAAGAGACAACAGCCACTAAAAAATGCTGTCCAATGGATGCACCTGTTTTTTTCCCTACAGTTTTCTATCCAAGCTTCAGCAGATACGGTAGAAGGCAGCAGAGTCAGCTCGACTCCTCACTAAGCTGGTAACACAGCGGTGCTCAACCTGTCGGGGGCGACCCCTAAGACCATCGGAAAACACATCCTGCGTAACAGATATTTACATCCCGATTCATAGCAGTAGCAAAATTACAGTTATGAAGTAGCAACGAAAATAATTTTATGGTTGGGGGTCACCGCAGCATGAGGAACTGTATTGAAGGGTCACGGCATTAGGAAGGGTGAGAACCACTGTCAGGACCTTGAGCAAGGCTAGCCCGAAAGTTTACCAGGACACTTTTCACCAGTTTCTAAGCCAGCATTTTCCTAATCCCACTGTATTGTGCCTTCAGAGTACTCAAAAATAAGTCCTATGAATGATGCCCTCAGGCAGGCCAGCTGTGCAGATATAAAAAAATTCATCCATTGCCAAATAAATCCCACTAATTTTCTCAATCTGATAAATTCCTGATAAAATCAAATGCAACATGAACTCAATGTTCTTGTCTCCCAAGTGAGGCCTCAAATCAGTGTTTGTTTGCACACGCATTTCCAACTGGAGCAATTTAGGGTTGCCCTGCTCATATCATGTGGCTCGGTCCGCATTTGGGCATGGAGAATACAGGCTACAATAGTGACCAAAGTGGCTCCTGCCACCTGTGCCAAACAAACGCTCCAGAGAGAAGACAGAGGGGATCATGGCGGGATGGAAGTTGGGAGTGTCAGCATGAGATGGGATCTCCTGCCCACTTTCTCTGTTGCTGATTCAAGACAGGAGGTGAGCATGAGGCTAGTGGAAGAGGCCCGTGGGTGTGTGGAAATCACAGCCTCTGCACATGCCAGAAACCATTAGGGATGGGTAAGTCAGCCTGACGTGAGCCAGTAACACCCAGGGTGGCTCTTTCTAAAGAGAAACAGGTAGAATCACCCGCTTGTGATGCTATTGGCTTTCCCCAATGCAGCCAGTTCAACAGATGTTGGTTATTCTATCCTAGAAGCAAACAGTGACTAAACATACAGGGATTGAGCATTTGCTAAGTACCAGACGCTGTGGTGTCAGTGTGGGTTTCTGATTTTCATCCTCCCCCCGCCACCCAGAGTTTAGCAAGGAAAGTAATAAAAGAATCAGAGTCAAATGAACTGGGAGTCCAGTTAAAGTTCTTTTCCTTAGCAGGTGTATGAGGGCAACGAACCTCTCTAGGCCTTGGTCTTCTCATCTGAAAAATGGGACAATAATGCCGCACGCTTCCTAGAGCTCTCGGCAGGACTGAGGAGCTGACGTGCACAAAGCACTAAGCATGTAAGTGCTGCTTACTTTGCATTGATGTTTTACTGTATGTTTTGATTTGTGCTTGGAAAGTAAATAATGTCAATACAATACTGTCTAAAACTATCAAACGTAACACGTTTGCATGAAAACTGCAGTATGGTGTCATTGATTGCCATGCAGTTTCTCTGCCTGGCCGTAGCAGTGTCACCTTCCCGTGTGTCCCTCACAAGGTTTTGCTCTTTGTTCAACCACCTTTTCCGGTTGGACAAAACCATAGTCTTGTCAACAAGCTCCTACACTTGGCAGAAAAGTGACAGGCAAGGTTGAGGAATGGCATGTGTCCTCCAAGCCCAAGTTCGGGTCAGGTGCTTCCCAGCCCAGCTGCCTCAGCTCTCTGTGCGCCCAGACCCCACACCATCACCCAAGCCATCACTGCTCCTCCTCCACCACCTGCTCGAGACTCTGCTGATACGTCCTGCGTGTTTATCCCTCCGGCCCCACAACAGTGAAAAGGGCAAGAAGGCCCCACCCACCTGCATGCTGTGTTTGTTTGTATTCTGATCCCATTTCCATTGTGGCCTCCTACCCACACCACAGTGCCCAGATCTGGGCATCCAGGCGCGTTCCCGCAGTTACGCTGAGCCGGCAGCCTGGCTCTGCTCCCATGTGCGATTTCCCTGTAGAAATGCCCAGGTTCTCTAAATGCAACAGAAGATTACCTCTCAATAAGAAAACAGCAAATACGGGGCCGCTTTCTCCATCTGAAAGCAGTAAAATAAGAAAAGGCCTTCAGCCTCCATCAACGCAAACATCAGCCCTGGGTGGTGGTCCCATCCTCCAGGGAACTGACAGAAATAACTGCATCAGGAGAGGTTGGATCTACATGCTGGTAACGTGATTCTCTCTAGAGCAGGGTTTTTCAGCCCTTTTTTTTTTTAATCTTCTGGCACACTTTAACCTACAGCTAACTCCTGTGGCACACTTAAATTATGCTGATTAAAAAAAAAACAGAATATACTTAGTGTGCTTTGAACTTATTTCAAAAATAATGAACGATCTTTGAAAATTTTCATGGCACACCTGAGATCCTCTCACGGCACCCTGTTTGAAAATCAGTGCTCTAGGGCCATGCCTACAAGTAAGCCAATTTCCTAGAAGTGGGGGAAGTGGACACTGTTGATCTGTGGAATAGTCACATCTGACGTGCCCACTTGGTAGCTATACACAGCAGAGCAAGCATAGGAAAGTGCAACTTCTACTTAATTCTCGATCTTCGTCGAGCACTATTAAATCAAAGGAGTGGAATAATTACTTTCTGGATTTGTTGTGTTTAAAAAGAGAATAAAACTAGTGCGTTCGTTGGCTCCTCTGTTGGAGGGGGTCGTAGTGAACAGAATGTATCATTAGTAGAAAGGAATGTTATTTCTTCTTAGCAAAGGGAGAAGAATGCTCAGGATTGGGACTGTCTTTGTGTTTTGAAAGGCCTCGTGACGGGGATCTGTAGGGTGCTGAAGTTTAAGTGCACACACTCTAAAAAGTCAAAGAAATCCTTGCTGGCTGGGTTGTTTTCTGTGATTTTGACCCTTCCCATGACCCACAGAGGTTGAGGAAGGATGGGAGTCAGAAGACCAAAGTCCAGTTTGTGGTTCCTGTGGTATCCATCTACTTGGACCCACCACTGATGTCCTGACATGTCGGGGTACCACTCTGTACCTCCATTACCTATGAAAGATAGGTAATAATATACAAAGCATGCTTCACCTCCCTCCCAGAGACATACCCACTCAGTGTAACGAAGTAAGAACTTTGAGGTTCCTGTATTAAAACAAAGTAACAGGCCAGGAGTGGTGGCTCACACCTGTAATCCCAGCACTCCAGGAGGCAGGTGGATCACTCGAGCTCAGGCGTTCAAGACCAGCCTGAGCAAGAGTGAGACCTCCAGCTCTACTAAAACTACGAAAACCTAGCTGGGCACCGTGGCGGGTAGTCCCAGCTACTTGGGAGGCTGAGGCAAGAGGATAGCTTAAGCCCAGCTAGGATGCCACAGCACTCTACCCAGGGCAACTGAGTGAGACCTCTGTCTCAAAAAATAAATAAATAAATGAATAAATAAATAAAAATTTATATTAAAAAAAAAAGTAGTACTAAAAATTCACCCCAAATGGAAAAAAATAAAAACAACCAGGATAGTAGTTGGTGGCTGTTCATGCCCACTGCTCTTGCGGATAGGTACATGACTTCTATTTACGGCTGCAATAGAATCCAGGCCAGGACCAGTACCACAGGCTCTACGGTTCAACCCATCTTCAATCCTGGTGTGCTGGGAGCCTGTAGGCAATTTATTTAAGCACCCCATGGCTTAGCTTCTTCATCTGTAAAATGGGTATAATAATACTCACTGCCTTACTCACAGTTAATTAATGAAGTATAAAGCTTTTGAAAATATAAAGTGCAATGTGTGTGCTAATTATTAAAAGTCAGAAAAAGCACCACAGTTCCATTTTAATGGCCTATATATTTTATTGAAAATACATAAAGCACATAATAAAATTAAACTGGGTGTCAAGAATTACGGCTTGCTTGTGCCATCTTGTTCATCCGTCTGCCAGAACCACAGTAGCAATTTCCTCGGCTAAAGTGATAATTTTATTTCGGTGGTAGAAGTTTAACCAATATGACCAGGCCTACCCTGTGATTTACTGTGTTATAAAATAACATCTCCCATTTGTGCCTCAATTTCCCCTTAGTTATTATTAATAATTTAATTAATGTAACACTAGAGCCCATTACTGAAGTGTTCTAATAAACTTTAAATAGAGTCTCGTGTCAATTTCATGGTAAAGAGTTGAAACACTGAAGTTGGAATGACCTCATTTTTTATTTAGGTTTTGGACGAATAACCTAAAATACTCCATAAAAGGGGGAAAATATTTGAAAGCGGTTTTAAAGTATGATTTAGAATCAGAAAATCTGAATTAGAAGGAGGAAGAAAGTGGCGGGTGCCTACCTTTGGCTTCTTACTCTCAATACCAAGAAGAAATATTATTCACTGCGTCCCTCCCCTTCTTACAACAGAACAAATTCTTGACCATAACAATGAATGCCTCCTCTTTCCCAGCAAACCCTGGACTCATTCTTGTTTCATAATTAATGGCCCTTGGATCTTGGATTTTCTGAATTTCAAGTCTCAGAGAAGGACAAGAGGAACAGAATGAAATTGTGAGTGTTGCCAGCCTTTATAAAATGACAGTTCACAAAGTTCACATCAGCCACACGCCCTAAAGCCCCTGCGGGAATACAATTGGACAACACAGCTAAGAAGACCTTGACCGTGGGGCTCCCTGCTTCAAATTGGTCATCGGGTCTTTGGAAGACAAGACTATAGATTTTATGAAACAACCTGAGACTTGTCTGAAAGCCATGTGGGGCGAGAGGTGTGTGGCAGTTGAAGGGACAGAGGCACAGGAAGACGACGGGCCAGTCCACACCACTGCCCAGGGAACCGGGAATGATCTCCGTGAAAGTCTTGGCAGGTGCCTTTCCTCACTGGCGCCATAGAGAGGAGGAGGCTGAGAGGGCTCAAGAGGCAGGGGAGCCTGCACGTGAGTGAGTCACAGAGACAAGGACGGGGTCTCAGGGACCAGGAGGGCGCACAGGGCACCCCTCTCCTGGGAGCCACGTGGGCCAGCCAGCAGCCCCGCTCTGTACCCTGCGTCATGGTCTTTAAAGCTGAAAATAAATCTCCAGATATTATGGAACCACTTCTTTCCAGTGTCCCCTTTAACAGGCTCTCATTGGACAATAAGCACGTCTCCCGAAGGTTAGCACACGTGACCGTGAGTGGCATTAGCGCCTGTGCTTCAGCGGCACTTGGAAAAGTTGGCCTTTGCACTGTTTTGCTGTCCACACGCTGCAGCAGACACAAAAACCACGATGTGTCCAGATGGACTGGCCACAGGAACACGCTTGCTGCCGCCACATGGCTGCTGTGGCTTCAGATCACATCTCTGGTCCCCTTGGCACACACCCAAGCTTTGGGGAACAAAAGCGTGAATGGCTAAATGGGGCGGTGGTACCTATACCGTTAGATGAGGCGTTAATGTTCCCAGAGAAAGCTTCTCCCCTTCTTCAAATATAGGTAGGCTGAGAAAAAGAGAGGAGAGATTTAATCAGCTTTCTCTAGAGTTGTTTTTTTTTTTTTACGAGCTTGATTACGATGCATATGAAACATTTTAAAGTTTGAGTGCTACCTATAAACCTGCTCCCTTTATGCTAATTGCTCCCCATAAAACTAGATCAAGAAGTAGGTCTCTCCCACCGGTTCAAGTTCCAGCCTGCCTGTCGGGCACGGGCTCAGAGTGCTCAGCTGCCATCTGACAGGCCCTTTGGAGACAGATAGATAGCCTGATGGATAAGTGATAGATAGACAGATACATCATAATAATAGGTAAATGGTCTTGCAAGGAACTCAAGGTGATGGTAAACAGTTTGTCATCACAGGGATTTCACAAGAGAACACGCTTGGAAGGGAGGAGACACCAAGTTGCGGCCCGTGTGACTCACCGACACCACGGGCCGATCCAGCGAGGACCCGCGCAAACCTCCCGACACCTTTGAACTGGAATCAGAGCAGACACGTCAACAGCTGACACAGAAAAGCAAGAACGAAAGTGAACCGGCTTGGAGCGAATGTCCTCGTCCACTGGAGTGGCAGTCAGTACACAAAGGGGATCCCTGGACAGACGTGCCCTCCTTCCACAAGGATTTCACAAGAACAGCCACCAGCGCTGCTCTCTGACTCTGCTGTACTTTAGGGAACCACCAGTCCAAGGGTTAGCCAGACCCGAGCAGGACCTTGGAGGGCTTCACCTGGACTTGGCATTGCCAATGAGATGATCTTAAAACTGTGTGCTCAGTCACGGGGTATTTCGTGCAGGGTGGGGGCTCCGGGACCTCACTGCTTCTTCACCCCAGCATCCGGCCAGCCTGAGAAGGTGCTGGACACCTTGTGCGAACCCTGCCTGCTCCCTCTGAAGCCCGTTGGAATATCTGCTCTGTTTATAACCCATCCCAGTTTTCTATGCAGATGATAAAAAACCAAATTCCTTTGGCTTACGCTACCAAACCTTATGAGATGGCAAGGTGTGTGACAACAGGTGATGGCCTCTACCCAGGCCACTCACACACATCTCGACAGGCGGGTCGAAGCTCTTACCAAAGCCTCTGAGGTGTCTGGCCCTAAAACACTGATTTATTAAAGGGTCTCTCTGTGCAGTGTTCGCAAGGCAAGAAGAAAGGGGAGCAGGGGGTGTGTGTGCACGCACGCGTGTGTGTGTGTTCATAATTTCAGTTAAAGTGTTAGCACCAACATGCTAAGATTTCTTCCTGCAGACAAATTTGCCACTAACAGCCTTGGGACAGATCTTCCCCACAGATCCTTAGACCAGAATCCATGATTTCATACACAGAAGGGGTCAGACAATAAGCCTATAAAAATTAGAGGCACTGATCAAACAAATGTTATGGGGCATGAGGAACTGATTCTGCCTCTCAGCAGTTCCATCAGAGTCTTGTAGACACTTTGCGCATCCCTGCAGAAGGATTTGGGGAGAATTCTAGACCCCAAAAAGAGTCCTGGCTCCTGGGCCAGTAGAAGTTGGCCTAAGAGGGAGAGACGGAGCTCACCCCCGAAGTGACTGATCACTAAGGATGAAACCAGCATGGAAAATCCCTTCTCCCCTGTTCATCTGGAGGAGCAAAACATATGCCAGTCTGAAAAAAAAAAAAAAATTATTTTCTTACTTTTCCTACTTGAGTAATACTTGCGGGCAAGCCAGAGCGAAACAAGTTGGGACTAGATGGTACCTATTTATTTATAAAGCTACTTTCTGGTTTCTGTTGGACGCCTTCTTCTAATTTAATATTGCATTTGTTGAGAAAAGATACTACTTTCTCACTTTTTAACCCATGACATTCGTTAAAGCTTTAAAAAAAAAAAAAATAGGCCTAAGTTAAAGGGAACATTTGGAATGCCAGGATGTCACTGGGCTGTCAACAGGGAGGAAATGAGTTCTTCTAGGGCAGAAAAGAGACTCCTGAGCCACATCCTCCTTAGATGGTTCTACAATTTCTGCCCTTCTTTGTACCCTCTTAGGAAAGCAAGTCATAAATTTGATTCCCAAAGGAATGATAGCTCGGCTGATAATAGCATTGTAGAATGGTGAGTTTATTTTGAGTGGAAATTGATTAGCTTTCTTTAATTAAGGAAAGGAAGTTACTTAGCCAAACAAAACGTACTGACACCCTGGAAGTGCTGAGAACCCCCCAAGTTAGTCTAATACCGGTACCAGGTCCAGTTAGGAATGACGTGGGCAGTAGTTGCGCCATCAGTACTGATGGGTAGGAAATTGAGGGGGGCCACACTGGACGACTGTATTTGACATAAAAATCACACCCAGAAAATAGTTGTGATAAAGCATTCCCTTCCCAACGTTCTTTTCTATGAAAATGGTGCGATTCTCACCCCTAGAAAGACCTGTGGGACCTCCATTATCTCAGCAGATTAATCTGGAGAGTCAGGAACATAAAGGGAAACGCATTTGCCTGTTTTCATCAGAAGGTTGGTCTCAGACTCAGGCATTCTTTTGCGGTTCTGTAAGCCCAGAGCCAAATGAGCAATGTAGGGAAATAAATATGGTTTCAGAATGACAATTTAAGACCAACGGAACCTAAACTAACAAGACTAGGAATAATATTGTCATAGCTATTCAAACGGGTTCTGAATCCCACGGGAAGCTGCAGAGAGCTCCCACCACGGATCACAGCCAACTCCACTTCCCAGTGGTGGGAGAGACCACGGACCCAGAATCTTCTGTGCCCTAGACACTGTACAAGGCGTTTTCACTTGTGTTTAATCCCCACAACCAGGACTGACATTCAGCTGGTCTGCTCCAACACAAAGTCCTGGCTGGCGTCCAGCACAACTGGCCAGACATCAGTTCTGATTGGACTGTGCCCTGGATGACCCCTTGAAGGGTACCCGTTGGTGTTATCTCAGTATTTACAAATGTAGCAACTGGAGTCCATGGGGGTAAGTAACTTCTGGAGGGTCGCACAGATTTTAAGGGGAAGCACGCCCACCCTCTTCTTTCTCCGCCTCACTCAACTCTCCGTGTAGTCTATTTCATATTTGACTCTGGTGAGAAAATGGAGGCTGGATTTGGTTGAATTTTCCCTCCATCGTAGGCTCAGGAAGGCAAATGGTATCACTTGAGTCTGTTCCTCAGTATCAACAAGGACCTGTCTACAAGGCGGGTGAATACGGCCTACTGTGTACATTTGAAAGAATTTTTGTTTCTTAAAAATATGTTCCACAGCACGGAGGATTCAGTGAAGGTTTCTAGAACTCACCAGTTGGATGATGCCTGCCGAGGGCTCCCTGAGCAAGTCACCCATCCGTCCATCCGTGTAGCAACAGTGTGGCCCAAAAGCACCGTTTGTCTGGAATGAAAACCAATATCAGCGTTGGGAGGAACGTCAACATTCCTTCAGTCCCATCACCCCCCGATGTTCCTGTGCTTCCTACAAGATTCCCAACACGTGACTGGGAATCCATGTCTAAACCACAAGCCTAGAGAGCTTGTCCATGGACATCTGCATCTGTTAGGAAGTTTTCTCCTACGGCGTCAAATCATTGGCCTTACTTTGGAAAAGTGTCAATACCTCTTCCACACAGTAGGTCTTCAACTGGTTTTTGGCTGTACTGAGGTGTGGCTAACTGTCAAAATAAGAATGGCGTCTATTTAAAGCACACAACACCATGGTGTGACGCACACAATCCAGTGAAATGATCACCGTGATTAAGACAATTAATGCAGCCCTCACCTCACATAGTCACCCTTTCTATTTTAACAGGTTTTTCTTAATAAAGCCCCACTAATGAGAAGACAAGCAAATTCCAGAGTGATTTGAACCAATTAAAATCATTATCTCAGGACAGCATAAAACTTTCTTGTTTATGGTCTCTTAAAAAGGAATACATGTAACCCTTAGTCTTGGTTTGGGAGAACTCCTGCTCCAAGGCAAGGAATAAAATAAACACCCTTTAGCTGAGCAGTGATTGACTCTCCTAATGGAGTTTGGTGGCTAGACTTTCAGGAAGTTCATAGGTTCAGACAATTCAAGTTCAAGTGGGTCTTTGAAAAATGGGCCAAGTGACTGCTGTCCAGTGTAGTATGGAAACAAAGAACCCACAAGCAACAATCCACCCTTATCTGCTCACTAATGTTGCTCCCCGAGGACTTGGAGGAGGCCATATTGCCAGCTTACGTTGGACTGCTAGATTGGTTGTTCCCGGAAGGGAATGAAAAGGTATTTCTTCTAGTAAGTCCCTTCGGTAGGTTTTTAAAAGCACATCTACACAAAAAAAGAAAACCCTTTCTCTCCACTCTATGAAATATGACCACAATTAACCTACTCTTCACCCCGGATGACTCCCCAACTATCACTGTCAGAGGCCTCAGCTTCAAAACCAGTTTTATTGTTCTCTCTGTCTCTCCCTCCAAGATTTGTTCTTAGGAGTAAAAAGAAGGAAGGAAAAGGGCTCTCCATTAGGAGTTTTGAACCTGCAGCACAGAAGTAACTTTAGCAAGAAATAGACTAAGAAAAGTGTCGTACACTAGTATAACGGTATGAAGTTCACCAGTGTGCATTAATCGTTTCATCTGGTATATCCATTCAGTAAGTACCCGCCCAGCCACTGCCATTCCAGGTCTGATGCAAAGCACCCAAACTGCAAAGGAGAGGTGTCCCTGTCTCCAAAGGCTCACAGTCCACACCCTTGAGACAAAGAACGTTAGGATTCCATTATCCGCTTAGGTGCAGGCGGCTAAGGGATTTGCCTAAAGTCACACAATTAGAAAAGAGCCACACCCAGAGTAAAAATCGAGGTCAGTCTCACCAAATACTATGCTTGTGCCATTCCACAAAGCTGCCTCCCCACTCTCCAAATAGAGGGGTTTTCTCTTACTCCCACTGACAAAGTCTTTCCTTATGTATGTGGTCGAGCATTAGAAACTGGGTATAAGGACTTGGCCTAACTAAAGTTGCCTCCACAAAAGACATTTGTCATGAAGTTATCCCAGCCCCATGGTCGTATAAGCTATAACCTATGTGTAAAATGCTTTGAATGTTTTTATATGATGCAAACCAGAAAAACAAATGTTTTCTGTCTTACGCAGGTTGATTTTAATAGGCAGTATTTTCTGACTTTCAAAGGTCTCCTCTCTCCTGGGCCTTTCAAATATTTACTCTCACGAGGGTAATTGTGATCGCTGTTGTCATATGCTCAGAAATTATTTCATTTCTGTTTAAAAGGCTCAGTAAAGTGGCCTGCCCTTTGATCAGTGCACAGAAGGACCAGCCAAGGAAAGATCCCTGCCTGATCAAGGAGAGTAAAGGAAGCATCTCAAAAATTTGAGGAAAGACATTATTGTGGCTATTAAGGGGGAATCTTAATTGCTCTATACAGTGTTACAAGAACAGCAAAGAATTCTCTGTATTTTAAAGGCCAGTCAGATGCAGGAGAAAGAACTTTTAAGGTATGGCAAATGTCTTCCCAAGTCAGAAACACCCAAGCACACTCAGCCCAGCTATGGCTTTAGTCAGAATTACTTTCCTGAAAAAGCACATGCTGATCAATGGTGTACTCGCATTTATTCTCTCTTAGCCTTGTTAAGTGTGGAATATACCAGAGTCATTCTTTTTTTTTTTTTTTTTTTTTGAGACAGAGCCTCAAGCTATCCCCCTGGGTAGAGTGCCATGGCATCACAGCTCATAGCAACCTCCAACTCCTGGGCTCAAGCGAGTCTCCTGCCTCCGTCTCCCAAGTAGCTGGGA
>CAUYQV010156326.1:0-11170 GCA_963574575.1 Galagoides demidoff | reverse complement strand
ACCACATCCCAGTTATTTATTTTTGTTTTTACTGAGATTGCCAGGGGTGTTTTTCTCAAATTTTTATTTTTCCAGGCCAATATCTTCAAGCATTTTCCCTGAACTCTTTTCTAGCATTTTTAATTTTTCATGTCTTAAATTTAAATCTTTTATTCAGCAAAAATCAATTTTTGTTAGTGGTGAGAGGTGTGGGTCCAGTTTCAGTCTTCTATAGGTGGCTAGAACTATAGGTCTTCTATAGTTCACCCAGCACAATTTGTTAAATAGGGGTTCTTTTCCCCAATAGATATTTTTATTTGGTTTATTAAAGATCAAATGATGGTGTGTGACTGGGTTCATCTCTAGATTCTCTATTCTATTCCATAGATTGATGTCTCCATTTTTGTGCCAGTAGCACACTGTTTTGCTCACTATAGATCTATAGTATAACCTGAGGACTGCTAATATGATGCCTCTAGATTTGTTTTTATTTCTATAAATTATATGGGCTATTTAGTTTTTTTTTCTGATTCTGTATAAAATGAAGCACTATTTTTTCAAATTCTTTAAAGTACAATATTAGTGCTTTGATGGGGGTGGCATTAAATCTGTAGATTTCCTTGGGTAGTATGGATATTTTAACAGTGTTAATTCTTCCCAACAACAAGCATGCTATGTTCTTCCATTTGTTTTTCTTTTCTGCTATTTCTTTTCTCAGGTTACAAAATTCACTACATAGAGATCTTTCACATCCTTTGTTAGACATACTCCCAGGTATTTTATCTTCTTTGGCACTACTATAAAGGAATAGACTTTTTGATTATATTCTCGGCTTGACTATTGTTGACATATATAAAGGCTACTGATCTGCAGTATTGATTTTGTATCCCAAGAAACTGCTATATTTTTTGATCACTTCTATGAGATTTTTTATTTGAGTCCCTAGGGTTTTCCAGGTATAAGATCATGTCACCCACAAAGAATAAGAGTTTGACTACTCTATCCCATTTTAATACCCTTGATCTTCTTTTGCCTAATTGCAATGGGTAAGACTTCCAGTGCTATGTTGAATAGCATTGGTGAAAATGGGCATCTTTGTCTAGTCCCAGATCTGAGCAGAAATTCTTTCAATTTTGCTCTATTCAGTATAATGTTGGCTGTGGTTTACAATAGATAGCCTCTATCAGTTTAAGAAATGTCCCGTCTGGCTGGGTGCAGTGGCTCATGCCTTAATCCTAACATTGAGAGGAGGAGAGAAGACTGCCCGAGCTCATAAGTTTGAGACCAGCCTGAGCCAGAGTGAGAACTTGTCTCTAAAAAAAGAAGAAATGTCCCATGTAAGCCATGTGAAAGATAGTGCACATGATAGCCATTGCTTTGTCTGTGCAACTTTTTTTTTTGCTTTTTGAAATATCCAATATTTCTAGATATTGTGAAGTGTCTGATATGTTAAAATAAAGATAACGACAGACGTAGGCACCAGATATCAGGTCTTATGATGTTAAATGTTTGCCTCTGTGTGTTTTAAAAAATTCTTCCTGAGAAAGACTATATTTATCTGCCAAGCTTTAAGTGAGGTCAAACTCAAGCAGTTGAGAATTTGCTTATAAATTGTTTCATGATATTCTCTGTGTAATGATACTAGTACATAGGTCATCCACCTTATTTCTGACCTTTTATGTCTGTGCTCATCAAGGAATCTTCTCATTATAATGTGATTTTCAGTCTATATCACCTTAAGTGTAGAGAAAATATTAGTCAGTAGTCATGAGCACATCATTGTCTTCATAAAGATTTTCTCAATGCAAGTGATCAAATTATCATTTTGGTCATTATAATTTTCCTTAAGATTTGGTTATTATCAATCAGCTCTTATGAGTCATGAGATCAACTTGTACACCAAAGTGCAAACTCTTGGGCTCAGATGGTTCTCTTGCCTCAGCCTCCCAAGAAGCTGGGACTACAGGCTCTTGCCACAAGCCCTGGCTATTTTTAGAGACAAGGTCTTTCTCTGGCTCAGGCTGGTCTTGAACCTGTGAGCTGAGGCAATCTACCTGCCTCTGCCTCCCCCCGTGCTAGAATTACAGGCATGAGCCACCCTGCCTGGCCTCAAAGGACACTTTTGATCAAGTTCATGGTAATTCCACTTTTTTTTCATAGTTAACTTTTTCTTTTAATTGTTGGGGATTCATTGAGGGTACAAAGAACAAGGCTGCATTGATTGCATTTGTCAGATAAAGTCCCTCTTATAATTGTGTCCCACCCCCAAAAGGAGTATCACACACCATGACCTCCGACCCTCTGCCCTTTTTCCCTCTTTGTGCTCTCCCCTTCCCCTACCTCACACCATGTACTAGGTCATTAATTGTCCTCATATCAGAATTGAGTATATGGGATTTTTGCTTCTCTATTATTGTGATGCTTTACTAAGAATAATGTGTTCCACTTCCATCCAGTTTAATACAAAAGATGTAAAGTTCCCATGTTTCTTAATGGCTGAATAGTATCTCATGGTATATAGATACCACAGCTTGTTAACCCATTTCTGGGTTGGTGGGTCTCCCTTGAATCTTCTCAGGCCACAGGGAATTAAAGATGGAACTCAATTCCAACAAAAACGTTCAATCCTACACAAAGGCATGGAAATTAAACAACCTTATGCTGAATGACAGTTGTGTACAGGAAGAGATAAAAGAGGAGATCATTAACTTCCTTGAGCATAACAACAATGAAGACACAAGCTACCAAAGCCTGTGGAATACTGCAAAATCAGTCCTGAGGGTGATGTCACTTGACAAACCTGTCCATAGCAGGTAGATTCTAAAGTTTACTTCTGCATCTTTGCCCATTCTAGTGGGAACAGAAGGCATTGAAAGACATAGCACAGCCTTGCACAAGTAGATTCTTTTTTTTTTTTTTTTTCAATTTTTTGGCAGGGGCTAGGATTTGAACTCACCACCCTCAGCATATGGGGCCAGCACCCTAATCCTTGAGCCATTGGTTCTCTATTTCATCAGGGTAAAATTATTTAAAGAAATCATTAAAATATAAATAAAAGAAGAAGATATATTTTATCATTCCCCATTACTTATAGATAAACTTTGATAGACAGAAAGATTCATATTAAAAATCCTCTTAAGACCTCATGGCTTTGCATTGAGATTTTCACTTCATCAATATCATTGTGATTTTAACAATTGAATGTGTAAACTTTTTCTTCAACAAAAATTCTCCTATGTCAAATGTTCTTTTAAAATATTTTGAATATGCTGTTACTTTAAAGATTGATATGCCTGGTGCTATTTTTCCTGCCTAAGGTTCTGTCTCTCATGTCCTTGTTTACTGAGAGAATGTCTAAAAAAATTATACCTGAAATTGGAAAAATTCTAGTGAGCAAAATGAAAAAAAAACTCCCCCTAATTTTTTTCACAGTGTACAACATATTGTTAAAGGTAATTATTGAGGCTGATTTGGGAAATAACCCAATTTGGGTGCAGCACCCTCAGAACAGAAAAGGAAGGCATCACTCTTAATGTTGCTGCCAAAAAGGCTTTGAAAATATTTTTCTGTGTTTGTAAAATCACAGATGCAGACCCACAGAAGCTATGGCTACATTGGAAAGAAGCCAAATATAAAACTTTAATCTAGTTTTGAAGAGCCAGAACTCCAAAATATTTTCAGTTACATTTCACATAATGACATCCCATCAAAGAGAAAGAAGGCAGCGCTGACATGTGATCTTCACATCACATCACACACAAGAGTGGAGAATTTGAAGGCCATTGAGCACTGAATTTTCCCATTGTACTGCAATTATAAGAACACCTGTGCTACCTAGCTGTGCATGAGCCCCATGAAATGCAATGTTCCATAGCTGTCAAAACGTCTCATTTCTTGCTTTTGATGCAGAAATCTAATTGTGTTGGATAAGGATCTTGTGTTAGGCTATATTTCATTTTTAAGCCTAAAACAGAAGGTCTAATAATTTTTAATTAACCCAAAAAGCAGTTGTAAATATTCAGCTCTGCACTCTTCTTTGAATATTATAATGCTTTGGCAAATTTACAGAGAAAATGAGGGTGTTGCTAAAATATAAAAATAATCTTTAAATCATGAGTATGTCTGAGCAGAGCTAGCACTCTGAACTAAAAATACATGAAATTCCGGCTTCTCACCTCAAACAGTTGAGTTAGTTATGCGGTTTATTTAGTTTGAGCTCTGTGTTTACAAAATTTCTGGTGACTTAGAAATGAAACTTTTTTACTACCTGATATTCATATTGATGATTCAGGGACTGAATTTTCTGAGTCTCAAATCAGGACAATGTATCTGGTAAAATGATAACACAACTTAAATGCAACACAGCTCTGGAGGACAAGGAGTTCCGTAAATCGGTGAGTATAGAGAGAATCTTCATTTGTGTTCTTTGCTTTTGATTCTTAGTACAGGACTGTACTGCCCCAAGGCAGCAGAAGTGCAGCACTGTCTCTAAAACACCAAGAGTGAATTCTCTGGATAAGGGAACCTGGAAAAACAAGGAAGTGACAACCCTGTTACTTTCTCAGCTCTTCCCAACCCCCATCCCCCACTGTGTACTAGGACCTTAATTGTCCTCATATCAGAATTGAGAATATAGGATTCTTATTTCTCTATTCTTGTGATGCTTTACTAAGAACAATATGAAAGGGAAGGAGGGAGGGGTGGGGGGTAAAGGGGTGTGGTACACCTTTGGGGGAGCACAAATAGAAGAGTGTCCTTATCTAACAGAAGTCATCAGTGTAACCTGGTTCTGTGTACCCTTAATCAATTCCCAAAAACAACAAAAAAATCCTGTTACTATTTTTTTTCTTACTCTTTTTCTCACAACTTTCTTCTAATCATTAGTCTAAAATACATAAGAGAAAAACAAACTGTCATAAATGTAAAAAGATTTTAATAATGAAAAATGATTTTTTTGGCTTCATTGGGATATGCTTTAGTGGTTTTGAAGCATATTAGTCTTTCCATGTAATACTTTGATATTTTGCATAATCAGTCTATCAAGGAAAGGGTCATGATTCTGTGACTTAGCCCTGAGAGATTTTCTACTAGATCATGTCCATTGCTAAGTATAAATCCAGACTTCCTAAGGAAATTTGCCACTTACATCAACCATCACAGGCAATCTCAGGATCTAAGTGGCCACTGTGTGACTCACTACCAGGGGGAGTTCTTCCTCCATTAGAAGCGAAAGGTTAGGAGTGGCAGGCTTCCTCCAGCTCATGTTTTTCTCAATGATATTATAGCATCAGGCTAAGGTGCGGTTGTATTAAATGAGAACTTTTTATTCTTTAAATATGGAGGTAGAATCTGAGACTTTGGTCTTATTTACTTGATTCTTAAGAAACTTAATTTTTCAAATAAATACATTGAGATTTAACCATAATTTCTCTTTTTTATTAAATCACAAACACATAGATCATATATACATTAATGCATTTATGGGGTTCAGTGTGCTAATTTCATATAGAATTAGGAACACTTACATTTCACTGGTTAATATATGCCTCATTTCATTTACTTAATTATTGTATTAAGATATAATTGTATACATTAATGCATTTATGGGGTACAATGTGCTGATTTTATATACAATTTGGAATGCTTACTTCAAACTGGTTAAGATAGCCTTCATCTCACTTACTTAATTATTGTGCTACAACATTTATACTGTACTCTTAATAGATTTGACATGTACCCTTGCAAGATATACCATAGGTGAGGTCCCACTGATTACCCTCCCTCCACCCACCTTATCCCCTCCACTCCTCTTCCTCTTTCCTCCTTCATCCTGGACTATAGTTGTGTTTTATCTTTCATATGAAAGTGTGGGTGGGTGATTATATATTGGTTTTATAATTGTGCTGAGTACCTTGGATACTTTTTCTTCCATTCTTGAGATACTTTACTAAGAAGAATATGTTCTGAGCACTCATGTTTCTTTTAGTGTTATGGACTGCATTATGTCCTTCCAAAATCCACATGCTGAAGTCCTAATTCCCCAGTACTATAGAACCTTAATGTTTGGGAGGTAGGACCTTAAAGAAGTAACTAAGTTAAAATGAGATCATTAGGATAATCTCTAATCTGATCTGACTGGGGTCATTAAAAAAGGAAAATAGAACACAGGTGGGATGGAAAGACCCAGAGAAAAATATCGTGGAAGGGAAGACACAGCATGAATGTGGCCATCCTCAAGCCGAGGAGGGAAGTCTGAGGAGGAATCAGTTCTGCACCTTGACCCAAGACACTTCCATCTTGGACTTTCAATCTCTAAAACTGAGAAAAAAATTAACGTCTGTTTTTTTAGCCACCCAATCTATGGCATTTTGTTATAGTAGTTCTAACAAACTAATCAACACACTTGAATCACTTAAAACATAGCACAATTTAGCTGCTTACTTTTCTCATGCCTTTAAAAAGTAATCTTTTCTTTTTCTTGAAGTAATACTTATAAATTCACCTTATTGTGATGCTGATGCTGATGGTCAGCTTTTGGAGCCTTTCTGTTGTTGTAAAAGGAATACACAAACTATTTTCTAACTGGAAGTTTTTAATACAACCTGAAACAAGAATCACATCCAGGCTGGGTATGGTGGCTCACACCTGTAATCCCAACACTCTGGGAGGCCGAGGTGGGTGAACTGCTTGAGCTCACGAGTTCTAGACCAGCCTCCGCAAAACAACACCCCAACTCTACTAAAAATAGAAAAAGACTGAGGCAAGAGGATCACTTCAGCCTGAGTTGGAGGTTGCTGTGAACTATGATGCCCCTGCACTCTACCTAGGGCGATAGCTTGAGACTCTGTCTCTAAAAATAAAAATAAATAAAAAAAGTAAAAAACATAAAACAAAATCCATTGCATTATCAGATGATATAGCAAGGAATTATGTAAAATGTTAATGTAATTTAAATACAATGTTGGAAAGTATTTTAAGTCCAAAAGAAGAAAGACACCCAAACTACATCTGTGGATACAAACTGCACATTGGTTCAATCCTATTTATCAAATTCACGATCCATGTGTCCCTCTGACAAATGTGTTCACCTTGCCTCTTTTAATAGACACTTGTTACAAATCAAAAATAAGGTTATATCATTTTCTTATTATTTGTGTGTTCCCTGAAATAGCACTTTTATTTTCTTCAAGAACTTTTCCTTTGCCATCACAACTTGGCTCATTGTTTGGCACGAGAGGCAGCTTAGCCTTTGGCCTGTCTCTGCTTTTGACACCCCTCCCTCATTAAGCTTAATCATTCCAGCTTTCAATTTTAAGGGATGGGCATGTGATTCTTCCTTTCTCTTGAACACTTACAAATAATTGTGGGGCCATTAATTGGCCTAATTTCAAAATTGTTGAATCTCAGGGAATAGGGAGACTCAAAGAGTGGACATAGAGCGGGGAAAGTTGGTCGGTGAAGGCAGAACACACACAGCATTTCTGTTAAGTTGGTGGTTTGGCCTTACGTATGCTTGTGATGCCCCAAACGAATTACAATCCTAATACTAAAGATCACAGTTCATAGACCATTGTAACAGATGTAATAATAACGAAAAAGTTTAACAATTACATGAATTACTGAAATGTGACACAGACATAGGAAATGAACAACGCTGTTGAGAAATAAAGGCACTGATAGACTTGCCTGATACAGATCTGATTTGTGAACAGGGCAGCATCTGCCAAGCCCAGTCAAGTGAAGTGCAATCCAGTGAGTTATGCCTTTCTATGTGCAAGGGGTTTAGTCAGCAAAATATTGAATAACGTCTGTGGTTAGGCTTATCGAAGAGGTTTTACAAAGGTTTTGTATATCTTTTTGCAACTCCATTTTATTTTTAAATTGTAATTGGATATTAATTTTTGATGTAAACAAAAGGAATTTACTGAATCTCCCATATTTGTTTAATTAAAGCCCTCAATGCGAAGTGGATAAAATGCAGGGAATCCCATCCAAAATCCGGTCACGGTTACATTTCCACATTAGGAATCCAGTAGCTGAAGGACCCAGAGGAGCCCCTAATCTATCATTCTCTCACACAAGGTGACTTGACAACTCTGGGTTCCCCAAGGAGTGTGAAAGAGCAAAGTCATTAAAGTTAATTATGGACGTTAAGATAGAGAAAATGAATTACTATCTGCATATGCTTGAGTTATGTTGCCCTCCCAAGCTTACTTGAGCTCAAAAGAATATACATCCTCTGAGGGCTAGAGGAAAGATTGCATGTGCTCATTGGATAGCCCCAGCTTTCGGTCTCATACAGGAAGGTCAGGAGGAACCATGGATTCATTATTGGGAACTGGTGGCACAAATTAGGGGAGCGTTTTATAATTATCCTATCTGTGGCATATAACACAGGTGTCTTATAATAAATTTGCTATAGTGGTAAGATCTTAATTTTATATGTTTTATTATATCTTAGGTTTGTTATTCTTATTGTAAAGGATATACCCAGTTTTAACCATCAAGAAAAAATAAGAAATGCCAGAAAATGAAGAAATAGAAGTTTATTTAAGAATGAAGTTAATGATATCTTCTAGGAACTAAAATAATTGTCACTTGAAATATTCACCAGAAATCTCTGGTTAAAGAATATAATATTTTCTATGCTGAAGATTTATTGGTAAGTTATATATAGTTATGCAATATTGATTTTTTTTTGGCAGTTTTTGGCCAAGGCTGGGTTTGAACCTACCACTTCTGGTATATAGGGCTGGTGCCCTACTCCTTGAGCCACAGGTGTCGCCCTGATATTTTTTTAAAATATCGATGTTGCAGTGATGTGGTCTCAGATACCAGCAGATTAGACAGCTACATTGAATAAATAAGCCTTTAGGGAATATTGGGATTTTTCTAACCACTTTAAAAAATAAAAAAAACCTTAAACATATTAGCTTGTTAAATGTTACAAGCTAAATTGCTCCCATGATAATTCATTATAAGCATTAGCAATTTCTAATGTTAAAAACAACTGCTTTACAAGCTTAACCTAATATTTCCCAACCTTGTTTAAAAAATCTTTTAAACATTTTTAGGTTTGAATATAAAACTTTAAAATTTTAGAACTTTATATGTTATTAAGGCAAGTACACTTTTAAAAACCACTATGTCAGGAAATAGAAATTCCCCAGATACTCTCCACCAACCCCGCCCAGGCAGTTTCCTTATCGCTCTGCTTTAAAGCTTTCCCATTTTGTAGTCTAGTTTTAGCTCTTATTTGCATCGTTTCTCCAGTTTCTTTCAATCTATATGTTCCCCTTACAAGTCTTTTATTTTTAACTTTCAATCTAGTTATCCAAGAAGCAGAATGTGAATTTTCTGTGGTTTCCCACAGTCCAGAGTTTGCTCATCCTATCGCTATGCTGCAGTTTAATGTGTTTCTCGGCCATCTGTAATTTCTGTTAATTGGTCATCGAATCTCTATGTTTATTTATTTATTTATTTATTTAATTTTATTTTTTTGAGACGGAGCCTCAAGCTATCCCCCTGGGTAGAGTGCCATGGCATCACAGCTCATAGCAACCTCCAACTCCTGGGCTCAAGCGAGTCTCCTGTCTCAGCCTCCCAAGTAGCTGGGACTATAGGCGCCCGCCACAACGCCCGGCCATTTTTTGGTTGCAGCCATCGTTGTTTGGTGGGCCGGGCTGGGGATTCGAACCCACCACCTTAGGTGTACGTGGCTGGCACCTTAGCCGCTTGAGCCACAGGCGCTGAGCCGAATCTCTATGTTTAATGAGATGATGGGTGAATGTATTCTGCAGGACTACTTCATAGGTAACGTGTTTCATCAACGAGGAAGAATGTCATACTTCGTGACCCCTCATTTTGGAATATCAGCAGTCACAGAGCCTCACTTCATTCATGGTTTCAAAATAGATTTCTCTCAATTATAAAGTTTTTTCTTCCTATGACACTTCTTCATGGAACTAGAATGTATCTTTAAAACATATTTGATTTCATCCCCATTTCAGTTATCTAGTGGCATAGCTAAGACACGTATAGGAAAGGCAGAATAAATAGGAGATTCTTTCCCTTGTTTATCAATCATGAAATCAAAAGTTGATGTTCTAGAATCTTTAATAAGTTAGCCAATTAGTTTTTATTAAGCTATCATTCTGAATTCTCAAACTTAAATACAACTGATGTAGTGGTGTTTACTGTATTTATAATCCCCAGCAATGTCAAATTTTTCCATTTGTGGCCAATCTTCATCTAAGCCGAACTGGACAATTTTATAATTTATTTATTTCAGTGGGAAACTATTCTCGGTCCTCAATTTAGATATTGCCATTGCTTTAGGTCAGCGGCTCTCAACCTGGGGGTCATGACCCACACAAACTGTATTAAAGGGCCGTTGCCTTAGGAAGGTTGAGAACCACTGCTTTAGGTATTCCCAGTGGAAACAGGAATATGCATAAATCCTCGGGTTTCTGCTTCATGATCTTTTTCTTTTTTGACTCATTATTTACTTTTAAAACTTCAATGTAAGTTTTTAAAACATCATTTTAGTATTTATATTATTCTCTTTCTCTGGTGGATCTTCATGGACTACTTTCCATGTGAACTTATCTTTACCCTTCATCTTGGGGGGCTTTTTGAACATCTATTTCTCATAAACCTTATCTGTTTTATGTGTTTTTCTCTGTGTTTTTTCTTACCTTTTATTTTTATCTTGAATTCTGAATTTTTTAAAAAAATTATTATCATTTGAGTTCTGTCACATCTGAGTTTTTAAGTGGTGCCTTTTACATATATTTTATTTGCATCATTCTTTTACCCAGCATTAAAATATAGCAGTGGGCATTTCTTTTCAGAATATTTTTGTTATTTGTAGGAATATTATTTTGCCAGATATTTACCAATATTACCAAAAAGGTAATAGTGGCTCAAAATTGTTTTAATATCATCACATCTCATGATACCACCATAGTTTGTCTTAAGAAAATGTTCAAAGATACGACATCTTGCTTCCTGAATTTTCCTCTATCCCTTCTTCACATTTACTTTATTCTTTTTTTTTTGAGACAGAGCCTCAAGCTATCCCCCTAGGTAGAGTGCCATGGCATCACAGCTCATAGCAACCTCCAACTCCTGGGCTCAAGCGAGTCTCCTGCCTCCGCCTCCCAAGTAGCTGGGACCACAGGCGCCCGCC
>CAUYQV010156323.1:0-46103 GCA_963574575.1 Galagoides demidoff | reverse complement strand
TGTGGTCCCAGCTACTTGGGAGGCAGAGGCAGGAGACTCGCTTGAGCCCAGGAGTTGGAGGTTGCTATGAGCTGTGATGCCATGGCACTCTACCCAGGGGGATAGCTTGAGGCTCTGTCTCAAAAAAAAAAAAAAAAATAGAATTATATTTATACTATACTATATTATACTGTAATAGTAGAAAGAAATACAAAGGTGTGTTTCCAAATGGCAATAAATAGTTTCAAAGGCCACCATCATCTTGCATTTCTGCGTTAACATAAGGATATGTTAACTATAAGGTTATAAAGAGATGTTGGAAAATATACTAAGAATTGTCATTTGTCACACACAGCATTTGGTTTTCCTGTTTGATCCTGTTTTCTTCTTCCTTTTTCTTCATACTCTATCAGTTAAACATAGCTTAGTCTTAGAAAAAACTTGGAGTACTTTTTTTGGATATGCTGAATAGTTGGCTTATTGTCTTCAGCGAAAACCAGACCAAAGGAGATTCTCATATATTTTAATGAGTATTTGAAATAAATTATTCTTATCAAATAAATTTTGGATAACTAAGTTATTTAATGAGGTAATAATAAAACATGTGAAATGTGGACCCTAAAATCCTTATTTTCCCAAACCTTTATTTATTTAGGTGGTAGAGAGGGGAGAGGATGGCCGGTGGCTATGGGAGGGTTCAGAGAAGGAACAACATCTTAAACATTATGATTGAAAAAACGTGACAGAAAATCAGGTTGGCTGGGCACAGATTATACCTGTAATCCCAGCACTGTGGTTTTGCAAGACGTTACCAATAGGAGGAACCTCGTAAAGAACACAGGGAATCTCTCTTGAAGCCAGGAGTTTTGAGATCAGCCTGGGCAACATAGTAAGACTTCATCGCTTAAAATAATAAAAAGTAAAAGTGTAAAAAACAAGAAAATCAACCTAGAGCCAGTGAAACCCTCTTATGTCCTTAATTGGTACCACTGGTACTATTTACAGGCCAGAAACAAAAAACAAGTGTACGATTTTGTGCTAGAAACGTGAACTTGTTTAAAGAAATTGAACTGAAGATGAAATACTTTATTTTGCTATGTTTTTGGCAATAGTACGTGATTCTGTGCGTATCTTGTTTAACATACTCAATATCATGTTTTTGTGTCAATTGAACAGAACTAATGAGCTTAAAGATGTGTGTAAGGGATTTACAGAAAATATTTATATGCTTTAAGCTTTAATACAATCTATAATAAAATTATTAGAATTTTTTTATGTTTAAAATCTGGATCGAATTAGAAATTTTTCTCAGAAATTTTGTGTTTTGATGCATTTTGTCTTAGTTTATTGATAAATGAATTTTTTCAGTAACATGAGGTAAGCACATTCTAGAATAGCTTAAACCAACTAGTCTTTTAAGTTTTGGTAGGACATTTTTATTTTTAAATTTATACTATTTTGCATAAAATTGCCCAACTAGCAAAGAATTATAGACTTTGAAGATATTTTTCTGTTTATCTATTAGGTTTTTTAGGTTTGTATTTTTATGTTACTTTAAAGAAACTGAACTATTACCACATTCCTTAATTAACCTTCAGAGCCATTGTTAGCTTAGATAGCCTGAGGTGCCATCTAGTAATTTACTAATACTTCTTGGACCTTATTTCAAGTTGTTTTTTTTTTTAACTTGAGTAAGTAAAAAATCTGCAAGCACATAGCCATTTTTGAGTCTTGATGTGTATTGCCAAATTGCTCTAGTTATGCTAGAATGTGAGACTTAGAACATAAATGTAAAAAAAGAGGGCTAGAGTATTCTATTTATTGTATTTGTATAAGATGGAATTTTTGTTTTTTTTTTTAACAATCTGAGCAGAAATATTGTTTCCTTCTGAAGCTGTTCCCAACCTCCCAGACTAGAGCTGATAAACCTTTTTGCAATTCTCATAATTCTTTCTACTTTTTCTTCATCACACACACACGATAATTTATGTATTTGGACATTAGGTGATTGTCTGCAACCCCTACCCACTGAGTTAAACTCTTTAAAGGCTGACAGCAGACAATATTTTGCCAACAGCATCTAACACAGTTTGTATTTTGTTGAGTGAATGACAATAAAGGAAAAAGATTGCTTTAGTTTGTCCAGTACATGGCATGTATGAGAATGGCAAGAGCTTGGAATTGAAGCTAAATTGTAGAGTCATGAATGGTAATTTTTTTTTTTTTAACTCAGAAGGTTTGAAAGGAATTTGGGAATGAATTGGTTACAGTATTCCCCTCCAAGGTTATGCATTCTGTGACCCCTGTGCCTGAAACCAAGGGTAGAACCAAACCCTACATACATCACGGCTTTATTATACTGTGATAAAGTTTAACTTGTAAATCAGGCAAAGTAAGAGATTAACAGCAAATAGTAAAATAGAAGATTTATAACAATACACCAGCATCACTACTCTTTCACTTTGGGACCATTATGAACTAAAATTAGCATTACTTGAACACAGGCACTGTGATAGGGGACTATCTATATGACAACTGAGGGGGCTACTAAATAATTGACAGGCAGGGAGTGAATACAGCATGTGCAAGATTTCGTCGTGCTACTCAGAACAATATACAGTTTAAAATTTAGGGATTATTTCTGGAGTTTTTCATTTAATAATTTCAGACCATGGTTGATGATGAGTAACTGAAACACAGGAATTGGAACTGTAGACAAGAGGGGTGACTACTATAGCTGGGTTTTAAAACTGACCTGGGAACCATATAAAATGTTAAGGAGAGACTTAAGAGGTAAATTAGTTAGAAAACTAGGAAATAGTAATGGAGCCTGAACTAGAATAGGAATTAATCGGACAGTAAATGTTAATTGTCTCCTCTGTGCCGGGCATTGTGCTGCTTATCACTGGATGTGTGGCAGTGAACCTGGAAGACGGTTCATGCTCTTTGGTTACAGCCTTGTAGATGGTGTACCATGGAAGCTGATAGTCAGTAAAACAACTTCAGCAGTTATTAACACTATGAGAAAACAGAGTTGAAGAGCCTTGCAGACAGGGCACAGCCTATGGAAAGGCCTTGAGTAGTTAAGAACGTGGTGTGTTTGATGAACAGAGGGGTTTAGTATGACTGGTAGAGAAGAGTCTCTCAAGACGAGAGTAGATTGGTAAGAAAATTTAAAGCAATAATTAAAGAAATAATTGGCCAGCTATAATCTCAGTGCTTTGGGAAGCTGAGATGGTAGAATCACTTGAGGTTAGGAATTCAAAACTAGCCTAAGCAACATAGCATGACCCAGTCTTTACTAAATGTAAAAAAAGCCAGGTGCAGTGGTACAGTCCCGTAGTCCCAGCTACTCAGGAGGAGGGTCCTTTGAGACTGCAGTGAGCTTTAGAGACCTTGAAGATAGGGATTTTAATATATATATATTTTAACAGATTGTTTTATTTATGCTAATCAGAGTAAAATCATGAGTATGTGTTGGAAAATCTGTTCTTTCAATTAGCAGCTTCCGGTAAAAGTGTCAGACACATAGATGTCCTTTGTTAGTGCTGATGAGAATGAAATGTACTTGTTCCTAAAATAAGTCGGACATCAGCAAGAAACACAAGGAGTTTATCAGGAAGCCATAGGAAACACCAGTTGTAGGAATTAAAAAAAAAAACAAAAGACTAATTGTTTAAGTAAAATGTACGCTTCTCTGTTTTTAGCGGCTTTTAAAAACTGGGTTTAGATAACCCTGATAAAGAGATAATAAAGTTTGTCCATGCAAAGTGATAGTCTTAGATTAATTGTTCTTTATGCTTGCTCTGAATGTGTGCTTATAACAACATTAGTTATTAAAACAAAAAACACTGATTTAGGAGGAAAAAAACATAATTTGACATGGAATATTATGGCTTATTCCATATTTGTCTTGTTTTCCATTCCAGACTTCCTGTAACTTAAAATAATTATCTTCATAGATTTAGTTTTAGTCTATTTTATCGATAGTTTAACTTATTTTTACATTTTGAACAAAACTATTAATTAAACCATTGTCAATAAATATATAAAATAGGGATAGCACAGCAATTATATTATTTCCATAAAGATATTTTTATTAATAACTACATTGGTTACATTAGGATCAGAAGCTCTGGAATTATATAATTAATTATACAGTTATTAGTGGCTGTATTAAAGTTGAAAATTCTGACAGATCAGAAATTTTAGTTCATAATATTCCAAAGAGGGATTTTGTTAATGACATTCTAATTGTTTTCATCAAATTAGTGAGCACTAAAAAGCTGGATGGCGAATGACATCTTTAGTGGAAATAAAGAACAATTGAAATATGCATGCATATGTACTATATACTTTTAAATATAATATGCTCTTAAATATTATATGTGCATACATAGGTTCTCTTCCATTAGCTGTCTGACTGATCTTCCCTACCTACAAAGGCTGTTGCTTGCTTTTTAGTCCTATAAATTGAGCGCTGTTAACAACCCCCTTTACCCTGATCATAATAATGATACTTATAATAATAATGGAAATGGTATGTAAATAGTTGTTACATTCTCTTGGGGCTTTATTTTTTTATCATTGTATTTTTGGGAGGGGATTATCATTGTGTTATTTTTTTATCAAGTTACCCCCCCCCATATTTTCTAGCTGCAGTAAGTTAAATCCATGAACCTGTGGATACAGCAGGCTGAAGGTGCATTGTTAAAACTTTTTTCTCCTTTAGATCATTATTTAATGTTGAGCACCTCCTAAGTGTAAAGTGTGTTCTAGAAACTAGAAAGAATTTTATTAATGTAGAATATGGAGCCTTCCCTTCAATGATCTTACAGTCTGGTTGGTAAAATGGGATATGGGTCATACACGATACAAGACAATAGGTCCAAATATATGAGCTACTGAGAGTCTGAGGGTGACCCAGACGTACCTAAAATTCTCTTTGTAGCCTGTGTATCAAACACATACATAAAAGCTAGGTTTTTAAGCCCAGTTAATTAACATTACTGTTTTCATTAGCATGTTGGCAGATAAACTGAACATGACTCCAGAAGAAGCTGAAAGGTGGATTGTGAATTTGATCAGAAATGCAAGACTTGATGCCAAGATAGATTCTAAATTAGTGAGTACAATTGCTGATTATTTTGTACGTTAGGAATTTTTAATTAGGACATTTATAGTTTTCATTAAGACTTTATCTTGTATAATAGTTCTTTGAAGGCAGCAGCACCTTTTTTCTTGCTAGATAAGTAATGTCATCTCTATACAGCATAGAAAAATACATGGAGTAGTGCGCAGCATGTCATATCATGCTCATCGTGTACCTGGGAAGCTTAGTCATTAACATCAGAGTATCAATTTTCCTCTGTTTCATTTCAGGGTCATGTGGTTATGGGTAACAATGCAGTCTCACCCTATCAGCAAGTGATTGAAAAGACCAAAAGCCTTTCTTTTAGAAGCCAGATGTTGGCCATGAATATTGAGAAGAAGCTTAATCAGAATAGTAGGTCAGAGGTAAGAACCATACATTTCTTCTGTCTGGGATTTAGAAACAATGAAACATTCTTACATGAACTTTTTGAGAACATATCAGTATTGGTTGTATCTGATTTTTATTGCTATTTAAAGGTATGAACATTTTGTTTAAGAAATTACTAAACTGAAATCGACTTTTTCTTAAATGAATTAATATGCATTAGTCAAGGAAACTGAACAAAAAATTGTGTTCCTAGTTTATTATAACTTTTTTTCTCCTTTTACTCTTCCTGTGTGACTTCATTAACTCATTTCCTCAGGGTTTTCAACACATCATTTTGATACTGGCAGATGATAACTTACATGTGTAGCCCTCTTTCAAGTACATGCAGTGTGTGTTCTTTCTGAATCTAAAGAAATTGTTCTGTAAAAATGTTGATCTTATTATATCTATTAGTGCTGATCTTATACAAATTTCATTTCTTTCATCTGATGTTCATATCCCTCCTTTTGCTAGAGATCCTGCATATTAGATGCTGAAGAACTTGGATGGCCTTACAATTTTGGAATCCTAAATCGTCTTTAATATACTATTTAGACATTATGATTATGTGTAACTAAAGAGTAGAAAGTTATTAGGAAGCAGTTGTGGGACTTTTAAAGACACTACTTGATTGAAATTTTAGGGACAGATTGGTGTCCTTAGAATAGTCTTTTAGTTTCAGAAAAGAACAATGCATTGGAATAGGAACGGCATATGCCATCCAAGTCTAGAATAGTTAACCCAGAAAATAACGTTTATATGTTTTTTTTTCTCTTTATGCCTCAGGATCAATTTGTATTGATTATTTCAATATTGGTGATACTAATTGTTAAATTTTGTAACTGGTTTAAAAATATATCATATATTTTGATGTGCTTCATTTGTTATTTAAGTGGAACATCTGACATTTAGTAATTGGAGAATTTAAGATCTTAAACTGGTTCAACCAGAGTAGTGCTAAGGTAAATGCCATGTCGCTTTCTTCTGTTAGCTGTTTTAGAAGGTATTTTCTTTTCACCCTGTTGATTTCTCTCTGCCTATTTTAGGCTCCTAACTGGGCAACTCAAGACTCTGGCTTCTACTGAAGAACTATAAAGAACAGATGAAAAAATTCTGTAAAAGAAAATGAAATAAAAAAAAGCATTATATAAGGAGTAACATACATTTTTGAAACAAATATTGAATACAAATTTGGAGAATTTGAATAAAATTGTCTATGATTCATTTTATTTTGCTATGAATTTTCTTGTATGTGCAAGTGTGGTGTTTCTTTTTAACTTTTTATTTTAGAATAAGGAAGTTGTGAAAATAATATAGAGAAGTCCATCCATGTAGGCCAAACCCAGTTTACCTAGTTTTTCATTTTCCATTACTGTAGTACAATATGAGAATCAGGATATTGACATCCACTCAGTGTGTGTAGTAGTTCTGTGCCATTTTATTACATGTAGATTTGTATGACCAACACTTTGATCAAGATAGAGCTGTCGTCCGTCATCACAGAGATCTCCCGCATGCTACTCTTGTGGCCACACCCACCTCCATCCCTGCCTACTGTCTCCTGACAATCACTAATCTGTTCTTCATCTCTATAATTTTGTCATTATGAGAATATTCTATAAATGGAATTATACAACATTAACCTTTTGAGATTAGCTCTTTTTATTCATCATGATGCCCTTGTGATCTCAGTTGGCATGTACATCAGTAGTTTGTTCATTTTTATTGCTGAATATTCCCTGGTATTGATGTACCACATTGTTTAACCCTGTACCTGTTGAAGGCTATTTTAGTTGTTTCCAGTACATTCTATTACAAATAAAGCTGTTGTTTCTTATTTTCTTAAAGTGGCTTCTTAGTCACCTACTGTACAGTTACAGAGACTAAATAGGAATATAAGTTCAATTTAACAAATTCCTCTCTAAATGTTACATCCACAGCTTGCTAGTTACCCACAGAATTTAAGAAGTATACAGTCTTCATCATAGATTCTCTCTTACATAGAAGTGGTTAGATTTTTCACTTTGGTAGTTGAACTACAACCCAGTCAGATAATAGAAATTTCTGTTCCTGCTTTCAAGAAGTGGTACAAAGATAAAAGATACGTGCCTATTGTTCTTTTATTTAACATCTGATCAGGCCACCCTCAATGTTCAGTTAAATTCAGAGTCTACTGTAGTAAAATTGTATCTGTCATTGAAAGAGCATAGAGACCTCCCAATACTAACTTAGAGCAGGGGTCCACAAACTTTTTCTGTAGAAGGCCAGATATTAAATATCTTAGGCTTTGCGGGCCATATGTTCTCTGTTACAGCTATTCGATTCTATCATGTAGCACAAAAGCAGCCTTTGTATGTAAATGAATGCTGGTGGCTGTGTTCCAATAAAACTATTTACAAAAACAGGCTAAGGGCCAGATTTGTCTCACCTGCTGTGGTTTCCAAGCCTGACTTGGGGTGTTGGAACTTCTAAGCTGTAGTCCAAAAGTACTGAAACTAAAGGAAAAATGATTGGTCATGGTAAGCCAAGTGATAATTACTTATTCTTCTGTGGCCGGTGTTGTAAAAATGCCAAGCATGGTGCAGAGAAAAATGCATAAAAATATAAAGAGGCATATTGGTAGTGTAAAATGGCCAAGGTTTATGGAGAGTATCAAAGAGTGACATGAGTAACAAGGTAGGCCCTTGTTATGTGTAGGAGCTAATGCCATGCATCAGTAATCCCCATTTATAAATAGAGCTATAGTCACATACAAACTAAAATTCTATGCTTTACCAAGGTGATGTAGAAATGAGAAGGATGTTATAATCCCCATCTTTCCCTCTTCCCCAGTAACCTGAGGGCCAAAAGTTCTTCCATAAAGGTGTGATTAATACTCACTGTTTATTTTAAAAGATTGTAGCTCAACCAAGCCATATTAATACCAAACAAAGATTTCTAGATGATTACTAGCCCAGTATTTTAAAAGGGTTATTAATTATGTCCTAATGGACTAGGAAAAACCCAGGTAGGAAATACAGGACAGTAATAGTAAACATTTACCGTGTCTCAGGCATTTTCATGCCCTCTGTTGTTTCTCCAAGTGACCATAAGGAGAAAGAAAGAACTGTGTTTGAGTGTTTTATTTAGCCTGGAAGTACTGAAAGTCAGTTGAAACTATTTCTATGATATTGATGAGAAAGCATACTCAGATGGTTGCCCAAGGTCATACCTGCTAAACTTTAAAACGAATAGAAAACAAGACTTCTTTTATGTCACACTGTCTTCACATCATTGTTGCGTTGATTGTAATCCTTTCAGATTAAATTTGCAAAGGGTTGGGGGTACATGTTGGTAAGTTGTGAATGAATGTGTTTATCTACCAAACTCATCTGGTTGGTCTCAGTGCCATTAGCTTCCCATAAAAGCAAAGGATACTCCATTTGTTCTACTGATGATAATCATTGGCTAACAGCCCACAAAAATACTTATTAGAATACACAAAACTCTGAAGAACATCTCTTACTATTTGCTGTTTATATCCTGCTCCTTCAAGGTCATCCATCGTGTTAATAAGTAATGTTTACATTTTCTGCCACTTTGTTTTTCACATACTGCTGCCCTTTGAACTTGAAAGGTGAGGCCACTGTGGATTACTAGTATCAGTTGGAAAAAATACACATAACAACTAATGGCCATTCAGTTAATTGTTAAAGTCTATATTAAAAATTAATTGGTTCTGGGTTTAACATTAAGTTTTGATGACAGGTAAAATGTTCCAATAAGGTATGGAGCACAAAATAAGTACTTCATAATTTTCTTGTGCTTTTTATCCCCTTCAGTAAATACTGAGACTCTTCTATGTGACAGCTTTTACAAGCATATCAAAGAACAAGCATTCGTGAAGGTTATTTTAAAAAGTTGCTATGGCCGGACATGGGGCTCACACCTATAATCCCAACAGTTTGGGAGGCTATGCAGGAGGATTCCTTGAGCCCAGGAGTTCAAGACCACCCTGGACAATAGAATAAGACTGTATCTTTAAAAATAATTTAAAAATTAGCCAAGAATTGCAGCACATACCAATAATCAGCTGTTTGAAAGCCATGGCAGGAGGATGACTTGAGCCTGAGTTTGAGGCTGCAGTGACTGGTGATTATGCCACCTCATTCCAGCCTGGGTGACAGAGCAAGACCTTGTCTCAAAAACAAGTTGTGGTCTTTATTTTTAAATGCATTCATAAACGTGTTTATGCTTTTTCTTGATACACAGATACATACATACATATATATATATATATATACACACACACACATAAACACACACACACAGTTGACCCTTGAACAATGCAGGGGTTACGGATGCTGACCTACACTGCCAAATCCATATATAGCTTTTGACTCCCCCCAAATTTTATTAATAGCCTGTTCTTCACTGGAAGCATTACCAATAACAGTTAACATTTTGTATGTCATAAGTTTTATGTACTGTGTTCTAGGAATAAGCTGGGAAAATATGTCTACTGTTAAGTGGAAGTGGGTCATCCTGAGGGTCTTCATCTTGTCATCTAGATGTTGAGTAGGCTGAGGAGAAGGAAGGAGAGGAGGGGTGGGTCTTGCTGTCCTGGGGAGCGAGGTGGCAGAAGAGGTAAGAGAAGGGAGGCATGTTTTGTGTGACTTTAGAGAAATACTTTGTAATTTCTGACTTGTTTCTTCATTTATTTAAAAATATTTTTATTAATATATGGTACCAGTCCTTATGTGCTGCAGTCTCAGTGTCCATATGGAAGAGTCTACATCATAAAAGAAGTCAAAAGATTCTCGAATAATCAGAACCCTTCTGCCATGTGGTGTCCAACCTCGGAGCCCATGGGCCACAAGCAGGTTATGTGAGGACTGTTTTGCTTATCAGTGGTGTCAGATATTGTGAAAATTGTGCGTGCACCTTTTTTTGCTTATCACCATCCATTAATGTTTGTGTCTTTAAGGTGTGGCCCAAGACAACTCTTCTTTTCCTGTGCAGTAAAAGAAAAAAAGGTTGGAGACCCCCGGCATGTCACTCTTCCTCATCTGGTACTTGGTCAGAAGCACTCATCTCCATCAAAGTTGTCTTCTTTTCATTCTTCTACTGTGGCTTATTAGCTCTTGAATTTCTCCACAATCCATAACTTGGAGACCTCCCTTCACTCCAGCACCTCCCTTTTTTGCAATATCCACAATCTCTGCCGTGATTTGCCTTATTGGCTCTGCTATAAATCCTGTTGAGTTGTGCACAACATCTGGACACAGTTTTCCCTAGCAGGAATTTAATGCTTCAGGCTTGACAACTTTTCGCAGCTTCTTGATGACTTTCACGTAACAATAATGTCGTCTTCAATGGTATAATTCTTCCAAGTTTTCATGATGCTCTCTGCTAGCAATACTTTGCATAAAGTCTATGTGTAATAAACCTTAAAGGTCCTTTTGACCCCCCTGATTCAGAGGTAGAATTAGAGCCATTGTGTTGGAGGATAAGTCGACCACTTTGAGGCCTTTGGTATTTAACTCAAAGACTTCTGGGAGGCCTTTGGCATTGTCTAATATATCAAAAGAACTCTAAAAGGCAGTCCCTTACCAGCAGGGTGCTTCTTGACTTCAAGGACAAAATACCAGTTCTGAAAAAGCATGCAAGTTGTCTAGGCCTTCTTGTGCAGCCAAAAGGCTGGCAGCTGGTGTTTATCTTTTATCTTCAGGACTCAGGATGGTGGCTTTATGGATGACAGTCCTGATCATAAACCAGGCTGTATTTGCACAAAACAGTAGAGTTAGCCTTGCCCTTCCTGTCTTAAATCATGGTGCTCACTTTTCTTCCTCACTAACAAATGTCCTTTGTGACTTCCCCCCTCCTCCAGAATAAGGCACTTTTTATTAAAAACCTGTTCATTAAAAATCTGTCAGGCAGATACCCTCTTTCCTCAATGATTTTCTTAATGACATCTTAATGGGAACTAGGCTGCTGCTTCTTGGTTGGCAGAAGCTGCTTCTGTAAACTGGACGTCTTTTTAAGCCAAACCTCTTTCTGAAATTATCAAACCATCCTTTGCTGGCATTAAATTCTCCAGCTTTTAGATCCTTCACCTTTTAGCTTGTCATGTAATGATTTTGCTTTTTCTGGAATCTTAGTAGAGTCTATAAGGTATGCCTTTCTTATGGCAATCCTGCACCTACATAAAAGCTGTCTTTTCAATATGAAATAAAAAATTATTTTACATAAAGTGCCAGGTTTTTGCAGCCCTCTCGTGTAGCTGTAATGATGGCTTTGTGAATTTTCTTTTTTCACAGTGCTCTTTCCACTGGATTCATGTATCTTGACATGGTGGGCACCCATAGTTGGAACCTCAGTCTATGGAATATCTCAAGCAATTCCACTTTTTCTTGTGATGTCATGAGTTTTCTCTGCTTGGGAGCGCTTTGTATAGTGCCGCTCATGTTGTTATTTGAGGTATCCAGTATTGCACTAAACACAATGAAAAATACACAGGAACCACAGGAGATCACTTATTGCAATATACAACTTAGTGGAACTGCTCACTAGATAATTAGCATCACGTGACATTTTAAGTACATACAACGCTAGCGTTAGGAGGTGGCTACAAAATTAGTAGTACAATATGTATTACAGTTAAATTTATTATTTAATCTTTGCATTTGTAAATGGCACAATGTATGGTCTCTCTAAGTTTTGATAAATTTTAACTTTTAATAGAAATTTGTGTATATTTTACAGTAGTAAAAGATAGACTAGTATCTACTTATATTTTATGCATTCACAACATAGCTTTTTCTTAATTTTTTCAATCTTTCTAGGCTATATGATTCATCTGAGTCTTTTCAAGTTATATTTAAAGATCAACTGTAGCTGGTTAGGGCCTGCTCTAGACTGTCATTTTCATTTGTTTGTGGATGGGGTCTGTCTTATTTAGTACTGAATCGCTAAATCTCAGGGCCTTAGGCTTATCTTAGACCCTCAATAAATAATTGAGTGAATCAATGACTGAATCTTTGGGATAGTATCATGGAAAAAATGTGGACTTGAAGGTAAAAGATCAAAAAACAAAGGTATGTGTCCGAAAACTTTAATTTTATTTCTGCTATTGTCAGGTAATCTTGACAAAATTATATATTTCTTATTCTCTGATGTCCTAATCTGTGTAATGACAATGTTTACTGTTTTGGTGCCTGGCTATTTGGGGTTAAGCACCAGTAAAGAAAGAAAAACAAAAAGCCCCACACACCACTTCCCTCTCTGAGTTCACGTCCCTCCCTGAGTTTAAAACTGTGCCAGAGGCCGAGCACGATGGCTCATGCCTGGAATCCCAGCACTCTGGGAAGCCAAGGCACGTGGATTGTTTGAGCTCACAAATTCGAGACCAGCAGGAGGAAGACCCATCTCTACTAAAAATAGAAAAATTGAGGCAAGAGGATTGCTTGAGCCCTAGACTTGGAGGTTGCTGTGAGCTATGATGACGCCATGGCACTCTACCCAGGCTGGCAACTTGAGACTTTGTCTCATAAATAAACAAACCTGTGACAGATACACACATAAGACATTGTGATAAATATCACCATATATGAAAACACTTAGGAAGTGTTGTAAGGTACATTCTTTTTACGGTTAAAATCAGTTGAGGACTTGCTAAAATCATCAAGATATGGCAATTTATGCAAAGTTTCATAAAAACGATCTCTCTCTTGGTCTTGACTTTGTCTGGTAAGGTGAAGGTAAAAACGGAAAGAGGTGGAGATACTAATAATCCTGGATGTTTTCCCTCCACTCACCCACCCAGTTGCCAGGACAACAGCTGGACCACATGGTGAACTATTGGACTTCCAAGTTCATAATCCTCCCAGCTCCTGTTGTTTGCTGGCCTATGGTTGATCCCCAAATATGACTACTGTCTTGCTTTCCAGCGGGTGGATATGTGAACAAAGCACAATGGCACAGGTATCCTCAAATGCCCTTGAAGTACCTTGAAGAGGTCACTTGGGAAGTAAGCCCTTTTGGTTCTTGTGCTACTGCTAACAACAGGACCGATTGAAAGCCTAAATCGGGTTTGCCCAGCAGTAAGAAGAGTAGTCAAGGTCAGGGCCAAACTGTCTGCAAGAGGGAAATGTTTAAAGCTTTAAATAGACCCTTCAAAAAACAGCCCACTGTTGAACTATTTCTTGTTTCCCCTTCATAATTTACTCCCATGCATTTTAAATTCCCTCAGTGATCAAGCCGTCCTCTGAAAGAGTGTTAACTTCTTGGAGGGGTAGCACAAACACTGTTATGTTTGGTTAATTTTTCATCTCATGTATTTAATAAACTGTTTGACTGTTAGAATCTGTAAGAAATAACATTAATCTAAGGCATCTCCTATTTTGGTTCTGAAACTGTGACTCTTTGTGCTGACTTCCATTTAGTCTGATGAGATTGGAAGAATTGTGCCAGATTGATTCATTTTGTTTTTAAGTGTTGTGAAGACAATTGAGGAGTGAGGAGATGTTGTTTGAAGTTGACATTTTGAACTGGGAAATAGCTCGGATACTTAGGCGGTGTTCCAGGTAAATAAGCTAAGTATGCTTTATGTGTGTGTGTGGTGTCTCTAATTGCTTAAAAGTATACCTACCTGTAAGACTCTACTCTGATTGGTGCTGGAAGGCAGCAGTTTGAGGACCAGAGGCATGGCTTATGTACAGAATGACATGGAAAAAATATAATTGGATCCCAGAAAGACAGTCTTGTTTAAACAGGATTTGAAATCTGGCAGCTCTCCTAGGAGAATAAAAAACTATCGGATTGCATTTGTTTGTGGATATTTTTTATCTTGCCTTTACATTGCCGCTTAGGCATAGTAACTATAATTTGTTCACCTTGTACTCCCTAAACAGAAGGCATAGTAAGAGATACGTAGTAGATGTTGACTTGTTCACTGTCTACTTGCTCAGGGAGGGAGGTGATGTTTGTGAAATATTAAAGCCCCGGTAAGATAGAAAGAACACGGCAATAATGCTGCCTGGGTCTCTCTACTGAGGGAGTATGCAGCTTTTCATTTCATTTTAAAAATAAATGGTCTGCATGAAAAGGAAGCACATTATTATTAATGGCTTTAAAGGTCTTTCTTCATATGGCTATTGGTCCCTCTCTGCAGAAGCCAGTGAGTGTTTCTGCGCTCCACGCCACACATTTGCACCTTGAACCTTTGCCAGCTGTTTCCTAAGTCCACGCCCTTGGAGAGGGAGCCCTCCAAAGAGGGCAGAGAGATCCATTTAAAAGCAACACAACTTTTAAAGCAACATAAAGCATAAGGCATGAACCCTTCATGGCAGATCGAAAGTATTATGTTGGTGTATTTGAAGGTCAATGCGTTTGTACCACGTGTGCTGCTATATGATAGGAACAAAAGTGAAGAAACTGTGACAAACTTGGACCCAAGCAGTGTGCCTCGTGTGTTAATAGATGACGTGATTAGACGACATCCTTCCTTGTCTGGCTCCCGCCCCCTGGGATTTACCCTGGAACTGTGCCTAGTTCTTTGAGGATTTGAAGGGCTCAAATGAGATTTCGCCAACAATCAATAATGCTTATTTGCTTTATCATTTCCCTTTTACTTAACATTCACCTGTCAGGATTTACATTATTTCAAGTGAGTTTCAGAACGACCTTATAACATATATTGGGCTTAAGGTTTACCTAGCTGGCCATACGGCAACATTTTCTCGTCTGACCATTAGTGACTTAAGGAAATCTGAGAACAGTTGACTATAAAGTGAAAAATACATATGTAATGCCATGCTCACAAAATTATGTCTCATATAAGATGCTACATTCTTTATTAGAAAACAGTGAAAGTTTGGGTGGGATCTCAACCGTCAGAATTTTTAAAAATAATTGAAACAGTTTGTTCTCTTCTGGAGCATCTAATGAAAGAAAGTAAAAGAACTCCCTCTGGCCTCTCTGAATATTCGAATAGACAACAAGGAAGAACTGTAGCTTTTATTTTTTGTTTTAGCTAAATTATCTTAAGAACACTCTGCTCCAACATAGGAATGCCAGTGGAACAAAAGATGGTAACACAAGATGCACCAGGAGACTCGAGGTTTTGTGTGTTTGAAACTTATATTCTACTATAATGACTAAATTGTAGAGAAGAAAAACTAATGTGTGTGTGTTTTTTTAAAATTTACCCAATGTTTTTTCTGGTTCTGTCTTCTAGGAGTGAACAAACTCCTTTTGTTTTTTGTTTGCTTGTTTGTTTGAAAAAGCTCACTGTTAACATTTTATAAAGCAAGATAAGATGACACAAAATGAAAAAGTTATATTAGAACTTTAAACGTTTGTAATTATTTGATTTGCTCAAAATAGAAATGCCAAAGGCGTATTAAGGTAAAAAGTGGTATGCAGGGTTTCTTTCTATGTAATTTATTTAAATTGGTAGGATTTTAAAAAATCATTCAAGTTTCAGTTTTATTAGAAGAGTGAGGTAAATACAGTATTATCAGCTGAATAACAGTTGAGGTCTCAATGTTTAAAAGAACATAGATTTCTTCTTACAAACTTGATTTTGATTTTAATTCAAGAATAATTATGCTGGATTGTTATGTATGACTGGACAAAAAAACATGCGGTTGTATGCTTTGGCATCTGTTTTTCCAGATTTTTCAGCGATACTCGTGATAACCAACAAGAGAAATTTAGGTTGGAAGGTCTTTTTCTGTACCAGATTCTAATCACACCCTAAGAAAAATTCCAACACCTACTGGTTCCTTTTGGTTGAAGACTTTATGTGTATACATGACTTTTAATGGTGCAGAATAGGGACATGAAGTTCAGAAGAATACAATTTTAGAACACTATCAAAGAATACCTGCAGAATACCATGTTCCTTTCTAGCACTACTGCTGTTATTAGAAAGGGATTTGGGGGCTCGGTGCCTGTAGCTCAGTGGCTAGGGCGCCAGGCACATACACCAGAGCTGCCAGGTTCAAATCCAGCCTGGGCCCGCCAAACAACAATGACAACTATAACCAAAAAATAGCCAGGAGTTGTGGCGGGCACCTGTAGTCCCAGCTACTTGGGACGCTGAGGCAAGAGAATCACTTAAGCCCAAGAGTTTGAGGCATTGCTGTGAGCTGTGATGCCACAACACTGTACCAAAGGCTACGTAGTGAGACTCTGTCTCAAAAAAAAAAAAAAGAAAAAGAAAAGAAAGGGATTTGGGTAAGTAATAATAAATTGATTAAAAATGTTTTTATAACAGATTTTTTCTATCATTCGTGTTTATAGCTATCTCCTGAGAGCAGAATTAAAATTATAAACCATAGCTTTAACATGTGTGATTAACATAAAGGAAAAGAAGGGGCATATATGTGCATGCACACACTTACACACACTCTCTCCTCTAGAAACTCTGGATTTCAGTATCAAACCGAGATGTGAGTGTTGAGCAATCAACAAAACACTGTTGTGCAATAATTAAGGAATTTTTAAACTGAAGATTAAATTGGAATGTTGTTATAAACATAAGGGAAATGGCCAACATTTTTCTTTGTATCAAAAGAAAACTAATTTCTAAAAATAAGCACCCTCTTTGTGATGACCCTTTAAAATAATTTTAAGTGATTCCATCCGAGATGAGCCTTTGGCCCTGCAGCCCTTCACTGTGTAAGTGGTTTGCTCTTTGATCCTGCAGCCTTTAATCAGGTGCGTAGCAGCACGAGGGAAGCCTTGCAGCAGTATCAGACTCCAAGGCCCTCTGCTACACTGGGTCCCAAAGGGTGTTATCTTCATGGATGAATTTAAGGAAATACTGGTTATAGTCAGTTCTCATTTTTAAACTTCATTTTATCAAACTGAGCCAACCGTTAGCCTTTTGAAGTTACCAAATTCTAAAAATTTCCTTGGTGTTAAAGAAAGGAAAGTGTTCTTGTTACCTTCCGTGTTTGATGTAACTTTCCCAGAAATCGGAGTTAAGTAACAGGAAGGACTGAGACTGTCACCAGTCCTGTAAGTGTTGTTATTGACCTTTAGCATTCAATTCTTCTGTGGTGAGAAATCAATTTAGTGTAGTCTAAGTTTCCCAATTTTCTTTACTCAGTGTCATAGATATTGTCTTAAGAAACAAAAGAGTTCTCCTCCTTTTGCTCCCATTCCCCTCCCCACTCCAATCCCTGTTTGTTACCACGGTCCATTCTGTTCTTTCTGTAGATGCCAGCCCTGGGTCGTTCCTTCCCTGGCCCTTTGCTTATCCTCTCTAAACAGTTATAAGCACAGTTGGGGTTTTTTCCCCTCTAATGATTTAGAACTAGGCTTGAATCCTTTGCACTTATAAATTGTATGGCTTGAGGGAAGTTACTTAACCTCCCTAAAAGGCCTCAGTTATGTTGTCCAGACTGGTCTCAAACTCCTGAGCTCAAGCAGTCCTCCCACTTCGGCCTCTCAAAGACTGCAGGTGTGGGCCACCATGCCTAATTTACATAGCATTATATTATGGACAATATTTTAATATTTCAAATATGTAACTTTCTGATGGAGGCGACTCCATTTTATGAATATATCAGGATATACTTAACCAATTTCATATTTGTAGATAATTGTTTATGCAGTGGTTTGTTAGCATAGGTTATACTGCTCTGTATGTGTAAAGACAGGAACATCTTTACATATCATTAATTATCCAAATGCTAATTTATTCCTATGTTAGATTTCTAGACATGGAATTCATAATTCTCTCCAAGGTTCTTTTGGTTTTTATTATTTTTTTGAAACAGAGTCTCACTCTGTTACCTAGGCTAGCATGTCGTGATGTCAGCCTCGCCTGTAGCAACCTCAAACTCCTGGGTTCAAGCGATCCTCCTGCTTCAGCCTCCTGAGTAGCTGGAATTACAGGTGCCTACCACAGTGACCAAGTTAATTTTTCTACTTTTTGTAGAGATGAGGTCTTGCTCTTACTCAAGCTGCTCTCAATCTCCTGACCTCAAGCAATCCTTCCACCTTAGCTTCCCAGAGTGCTAGGATTATAGGCATGAGCCACCACACCCAGCCTTCAAAGATCCTTGATACTTATATATACGTCTGGCCAAGTTGACCAGTGGATACCACCTATCAGTTTACTTTCTCATTATTAGTATGTGAAATTAGGCCTTGGTTCTTAACAGTTTAGTAAATTATAGTTGTTATCATGTAGGCAATATTAAATGTAAATTTATATTTCTTTAAATAAAATTTGGATTCTATATTGATTTCATATGTCTAGTTGCTAATTACAATTTTTTTAACTTACCAATTCACATTTTGCCCGGTTTTTCAGCCATTTTATTAGTTTTAAGGAATTCATTTACAGAAACACAGGAGTACTTTTTCCTAGTTGTATTAAGTTAATTTGGGAAGAAATGATTCTTTTGCAAAATTAGTCCATCTCTTCAGGAGCATGGTATGTTCAAATTTTATACTAAAAAAAGTGCTATTGGGCAGCACCTGTGGCTCAAAGGAGTGGGGCACTGGCCCCATATGCCAGAGGTGCGGGTTCAAACCCTGCCCCGGCCAAAATTCAAAAAAAAAATAAAAAGTGCTATTGTTTTGTTTTATGAGCCCTACCTAATTTCCATTAGGATTATTTTATGTTTCTTGTTTCTGAAGTAGAAGGAATCATTCTTTCTAATTACTTTTTGAGCCCATGGAAATGAAAGCTATTACTTTCAGCATATTTATCTTAGATTTTGCTACTTTGCTGAAAACCTATTAATTTTAGAACTTTGTACAGTTGATTTTCATTAGTTTTCTGGCAATTAATTCTTTCTACTTCTGTTTCCATTTTGTGTCTCATTGTTCTGCACTCTGAGTGATGCAAGGCTGACCAGTGGTGAGAACAGGGGGCATCCTTTTCATTTCCTTATTTTACCACATGTGTTTTTTTTAAACTTGAAAAACTACTTCTATTTTTTCTTGTTCAATTATTTCTGAAGTCAGAAATCTGATTTTAGATGTGTGGAATGCCATTTGATGTCTACTGATACATGTTGGTAGAATATGCTAATAAATTTCTCAAAAGTGAGCCATCCTTGTTCCTGGAATAAATCCTGCCGTGTCCTCGTGAAAGATTTATTTTTTAATGCACTGCTGTAATGCATTGCTAGTGATTCGCTGACTTAAAAATCTTTATTCCTAAATGAAATTGGTCCACTTCTTTATACAGTCTCAGTTTCAGAGTGAGGCTAATTTCATACAATTAATTCAATAGCTTGACTTATAAACTCTGTAATGTATTGTGTAGTCTGTGAAATACCTACTTTGAAAATATGAAAGATTTTGCCAGTAAAATTGATGTTAATCATTTTTGTGGTGGTTCTTAAAAATTTACTTTTTATTTGAGATAAAACACACATGGTCAAGTGCTTAAACAAATACACAGCACAGTGAAATTATACTTGTACATAGACACACATACACCTGGGTATCCATAACCCAAATCAAAATGCAGATCATTTACAACAGCCTCTAAGGCAAACTTCTCCAAAGCTAACCAGTACTGACTGGTAATTTCTATTCTGTTTTTTCCTTTTGTGAGTAGGTGCAGTGGATGCTTTTTGGCCACTGTATTTGCTGGCTAGAGCTACCATAAAGTAACGCAGCCTGGGTGGCTTAGACAACAAGGAAGTGTTTTCTCCCAGTTCAACAAGGTCAAGGTACTGGCAGGTTTGGTTCCTTCTGAGGCCTCTCTCCTCAGCTTGCACGTGGCTGCCTTCTCACTGTGTTCTAATCTGGTTTTTCTCCGCTCACACACATCCCTGGTAACTCTTCGTGTGTCCAAATTTCTTCATATAACAGCTAAGGACACCTGGTGGGATGGATCACAGCCCACCCTAACAGCCGCGTTTGCACTTAGTCACCTCTGTAAAGGTCCTGTCTTCAAATACAGCTACATGCTGAGGCCTTGAGCAAGTTAGGGCTTCAACATAAGAATTTTAGGTGGACACAATTCAGTCCACAACAGTCACCCAACAATGTCAAACCCCGCTCTGTATGTAAGGAGTTTCCTATTTCAGGGGTCCTCACCTTTTGAAGGTAGAATGCAGAAAGGCCTTTCAGCGTGCGCCAGGGCTTCTGCAAAGTTTTAAACTCGTTGGGCACAACTTCCGAAGATGGCATTCTCGTAAATTACAATGAGTTTCACTGTGTTCAACTTGTCCCGCATGTGACTTAGGCCTATTCTTTTGAAACTACTGCTACAAAGAAGCAGGGGCTCCAGAAACCCATTTCCATGCTGGTGGGAGCAAGACTGTACAATCCAGAGACTCAAGTGACAACGTCCACTTTCCAGTGTGCCCAGCTGTAGTTAGTCACTGTGGCAGCTTCAGTGGCATTTCCACAAGGACCATCTAGCAGAATAATTTGGGCATTATTTCTATCTGCATAGCCTTTAAGCTGGGATAGCTGGCTCTACTCGAAACTCAGTAACCTCTTAATAACCTTTAAAAAATTAGTTTTTTGCTTGAGTTCATCAGAGTGGATTCTACTTTTTTCAACTAAAAGCCCTACATTAGTGTATTCAGAGGTTTTGCTTCTTTTTAAAAAAGGTAGGGGGGTCTCTTGATGTGCATTTGTAACATGTAGCATATCTCTAAACAAGAAAAAGGATAGGAAAAGGCATGTGTGAAGTCAAAATAATAAGACAGATCTGTGTACTCATGGCCAAGGCAGAGAAATAGGCCGACAGCTTAGCCCAGACAATTTCCATGTTCCTGCCGTTTGTAACTGAACCCTTCTGACACGTGTCAGACTTAATGGTCTCACGTAGTATTGATACATGATATTTTATTGGTTACATTTCTTTCTAATAATCTATTTTTTACTTTCCCTATGGAGTCTTTTGATAAACATAATGCCTTAATTTTAGCAGTCATCTTTATTAATCTGTTTCTGTGATTTGTGCTTTCTATGTTTTGTATAAGAAATCCTTTTTTACACGAGGTCATAAATGTATTTTCCTATATTGTTTTCCAGAAGCTTTCAAGTTTGCCTTTTATATGTTGAAGGTACCTGGGATTGAGTTTTACATGTGGGGTGAGGTGTAGGTGCCCTGAGACTCTCACTGTCTCTGTGATATAGTGAATGACTATATAAAGCTATCTGTTTCTGAGGTCTTTATTTCATTGTTATTCTAGTATTGATTTTTTTGAGACAGTCTCACTTTGTGCCCCTCAGTAGAGTGCTGTAGCGTCATAACTCATAGCAACCTCCAACTCTTGTGCTTAAGCGATTCTCTTGCCTCAGCCTCCAGAGTAGCTGGGACTATAGGTGCCCGCCACAATGCCTGGCTATTTTTTGTTGCAATTCTCAGTGCTTTTTAGCTGGTCCAGGGTGGATTTGAACTGGCCACCCTTAGTATATGGGGCCAGTGCCCTACTCACTGAGCCACAGGTGCTGCCCCTTGAGTATCAATTTTTTACTTAATTGCATTGTAGTCAGAGAATAAGGTCTGTGCTTCCAATATTTATAAGTTGGTTGAGAATTGCTGTATATATGTGGTCACTTTTAGCAAGTGTTTTATATATGCCTTATTCAAAAGTGAACTTTATAGTTGTTGGGGGCATTCTCTAGACTAACATTAAGTTGTATTAATTATTTTTTCAAATTGTCCGTATCTTCATTATTTTTTTTCCTGCCAAATGTGTCAATTAGGTGAGCGAGTTCTATTAAAATGTTATGTAATAACGTTTTGGTCGTGAAATTTATTATGTCTGATATTAATATACTGGCTCCAGTTTTCTTTTCTTTTATTTATGTTTTTATTTATTTTTTGAAACAGAGTCTCACTATGTTGCCCTTGGTAGAGTGCTGTAGTGTCATGTCACAGCTCACAGCAACCTCCAACTCTTGGGCTTAAGCAATTCTCTTGCCCCAGCCTCCCAAGTAGCTGGGACTACAGGTGCCCGCCACAATGCCTGGCTATTTTTTGGTTGCAGTTCTTTAGCTGGCCCAGGCCAGGTTTGAACCTGCCACCCTCAGTGTATGTGGCTAGCACTGTAACCACTGTGCTACAGGAACCTAGCCTCCAGTTTTCTTTTAGTCAGTATTTCCTGGGTTTTTTTTCAATATATGTTTAGATATAGTTTGTTTTTCCTTAAATGTATTCTGATGATTTTTGCCTTTTAATGTGGGCATTTAGACAAAATAAATTAAGATTTTAGTTTCTATATAATAAATAGATATAATTACTGTATATGTATATAAATAATGTAAAAGATTAATGTCTCCTCATGTAAATATAAACTTTAATTCTATACACACATATTTGGCTATTTTTCTAACATTTATTTTGTGCTTTTTTATTCCATTTTTCTGTTTCCTTTTCTTTTCTTTCTTGCCTTCTTTTCCCAGTGATTATTTTCTTCTATTATTTTGGATCAATCTTATTTATGGCTACTAGATCTGCCAACTAATAAAACAGGTATTATTCCAGAGATTTTCAGAAATTTTAATGTTCATAGTAAGTAACTGAGGTCTAAGTTTAATTGAATTTTCTACTCTTCCCCCAAATAATACATGAACCTTAGCCCAGTTGATTCTAGCCACCTGCTCCCCATTTTTATACTATAAATACATTGTTATTCTAATTTATTCTTGTTTTTATTTGAATCCACAATGACATTAGCATTGTTTTATACCATCAATGGTTGCTTGAGCTTATCTGTGTAACTGTTTTCTTCTTGTACTTTACATTTTCCATTAGAGATCACATTCCATGTGCCTGGAGCACATATTTTTGGAATTTCCTTTAGTGATATTTTGTTTGTAGCAAATTCACTAAGTTTTGGCTTCTTTTAAGACATTTTTATTTTGCCTTCATTTGTAATAACATTTTATGTATAGACTGAACTCTATTACTTTCTCTTAGCAAAATTAGATTTCTGATTTTGATAGCATTGTTGCTATAGAAAACTCTGCTCTAAGTCCTCTTTGGATTCCACGAAAACCATTTATCTTTTTCTCTTAGGCTTCCCTGAAGATCTCCTCTTTTTTTTTTTTTTTTTTTTTGCAGTTTTTGGCTGGGGCAGGGTTTGAACCCACCACCTCAGGTATATGGGGCAAGCACCCTACTCCTTTGAGCCACAGGCGCTGCCCTGAAGATCTTCTCTTTATCTTTCTTGTTCTGCAGTACATTAATGCAATCATGGGGTACAATGTGCTGGTTTTACATTCATTATGATTTTTTTTCTTTTAGCCTTACTAAGAATTTATTGAGCTGTTTGATTCAATAGAAGATGATCTTCATCAGTTTGGGGGAAATTCTCTGCCACTGTTTTTTGCTTTTTACCTAATGTAATATTTTTTCTAGAAGTTCCGACATCCCTGCCACACTCCTATTTAAAGAGTGCATTAGTAACCTCAGGCTGCATAATAAATACACCTAACGTTTTGTTGTGGCTTAAAACAACAGTCCTCATCTTTTAGCTCTTACTGTTTTCGTAAGATCACATTCAAGAAGAACTCAGCTGGTCAGATCATTTGGGGGCCACTCATGAGATCACAGTTCTATGTAGGGGTTACAGTTATCTGGAGGCTCAAGAAGTATTAGGCGACCCATTGCCAAGGGGGCATGTTGTGTCTGTGTGTGTGTATAATGTTCTGTATGTTTTGATGCCTTGACATCTTAAAAAATCTTTCTAGCGGGGAAGAGGCTATCATCTTTCCTGGGGCTAGCATCCAGATAGAAAGGGCTCAGCTAGGAACACGCTGTTGATAGCAAACCAACCAATCCAGAGCCGCACCTCCCTGTCTGACCTGTAGACCCCTGGGAGCAGCGCTCCTCTGCCTTATTTATCCCAGGACTGTGTGCCAGACCAGGAAGGACCACCCCTAGACCTTACAGTCCCCTGAAATTATTCAAACTTGCCGGCCCTAAGCTGTTTACTCTGCTCTGCCTTCCCCAGGGAAACCTAGTGGAGGTTCTGGCCTCAACTTCCCCTACTCCTGTCTTTTGTTTGCTCACCACCTTGGTTCTTTCCCCATGTGGCCCTATGTGGTATGCCATGCCTCTGTCTCTGGGACCTATGGCCCGATGTGGTGTGCCGTGCCTTCTGTCTCTGGGACCTGTGGCCCTACGTGGCATGCCGTGCCTTCTGTCTCTGGGATCTGTGGCCCTACGTGGCGTGCCGTGCCTTCTGTCTCTGGGATCTGTCAGTTAATAAACATTTTCCTGAGTCTCTCTTATTTCAGCAGAATATATTTACTTTTTCCACTTGTGGCCAGACCTGAATGACCATATCATAAAAGAAGACAAAACAGTGGCAAATTGGTGCTGGCTGGAGGCCTGAGACCTTAGTTCTGCCGATGGTTTCTGTACTTGGATTTCACCGCAAGAGTCCGGGGGCAGGGCAGCTGATGAGGGCCTTTCAGCAGGGCTAGGGACAAATCCACTTTGCCATTGTAGTCGTTCAGCTAAAACTGTTTCTCCTATTATCTGCTTTCTTACTCACTTGTGAACTTCTAAAAATTTTACTGAACTGGCTCACCCACTACTTTCTCCTACGTGTTCAGTCTTTTCCCATCTGAGATGAAATCTCTTTTATATTTTGTGTTCTCTGATAGCTCTCAGAAAAGTCATTGGTTTTCAGTTTGTTCAGCTTTTCTTGTGTTGTGAAGATGGGAGAGATGGCTTCCAAGCCCTTCACGTGTCAGAGGAGGTACCACAAGTCTTTTGTCTTTTGACCTTGTATTTGAAATTTTTCTTCTATTTATTCTCTGTTGAATTTGCTTTCTCTTCTTTTTCTTTATCATTTTAATAGCATACTGTTTGTTTCATAACTGCAGTAACATTTATCTTTTTCTTTTCCATCTAACCAGTGGTTTATAGGTTTCGAGGGGGTTTTGTTTGTTTAAATTTTCTAATGCTCTTTGCTTTGTCTCTCTGTCAGAGGGTGATTTCCATACTTCTTTTTTGTTGTTGTTCTTGCTTTGTTTTTTCTAAATTTTATTTCATCTGCCAGATGACTGGCAAATGAAACCATGGGAGTGGAAGAAATTGCCCACCTACAGACTAAAAAGAGAGTCTAGCTGTGAGAAGCATTTAGTAGCCCAGTAGAGAAGGAAACATATTTTTTATAGCTTCTTGGATTGAATGTGAGTTCATTTACTTTTATTCTTTTTTCTTTTAGATGATAGAGATTATTAATCTGTCCCTTTGGAAAACTTAGACTCTATTCCTTCCAAAAACATTGATCTAATAGAGGAAGCACTTTTAATTTGGAAGCAGTTGCAGTTTTTTTGTTCAAATTTCTATTATAATTAATTGGTAAATGTACTGCTTTTTAATTTCAAAATCATCCTAATATAACTTATTTCAGCAGAATATATTTATATTTTCTTTTTGGCTTACTGGAGCTCAGAATATTGATTTTACTTGGATGCTTTTAAGAAATGGTAAAGTGTGTTTACAGAGTGCCTAGATAATTTAATTATTTTTTTCTTTGAGGCATAATTGAAAAAAAATTGTATATATTTACAGTTTTCAACATGATGTTTTGATTATATATACACGTTGTGAAATAATTACTGCAATCAACCTAATTACCATGTTCACACTTTACATGTTTTTTTGTATGTGTGGTGAGATCATTTAATATCTACCCTTCCTCCCTTAGGCGTTTTCAAGCCTGTGGGGCGTTATTCTTAACTTCCATCACCTGCTGTGCTGTAGGGCTCCAGAACTTATGCATCCTGTCCAAAGGACACTTGTACACTTTGACCAGAATCACTCCATTTTCTCTCCTTCCCAACACCTGCTCACTGCCATTCTACTCCCTGCTTCTTTGAATTTAACTTTTTAAGATCATGCATATGAGATCATATAGGAAATTTAATTAATTTACTAATTATTCAAATTTCTCCCTCCCTCCTTCCCTGCCTCCCTCTCTCGCTCTCTCTTTCTTTCTTTCTTTCTTTCTTTTTGTCTGAGGCAGGATCTTGCTCTGTTGCCCAGGCTGGAGTGCAGTGGCACAATAATAGCTTGAATTCTTGGGTTCAAGCAGTCCTCCTGTGTCAGCCTCCATACTAGCACAGACTACAAGTGCCTGCCACTGTACTCAGGTAATTTATTTTTTTTAGTGATGGGGGGTCTCACTAAGTTGCCCAGGCTGGTCTCAAACTCCCGGCTTCAAGGGATCATTCCACCTCAGCCTCTCAAAGTGCTGGGATTACAGACATGAGCCACCATTTAAGACCTTATTTACTTTTTCTATTTGATATTATATAGAATTTATAGTAGCATGTTAAAATTTATTATCTAAAATTTATTTCTATATGTTTCTCACACATTTTAACAATTTGTACTTTTTGCATTTTGGTGCTGTGCCATTTGATAGAATTTTACAGGGTTCTGTTTTGTTTTGAGAAGGGGTTTCACTCTGTTGGCCTAGGCTGGAGTGCAGTGGCATCATGATACCTCACAGCTACCTGAAACTCCTAGGCTCATGCAATTCTCCTGCCTCAGCCTCCCAAGTAGCTAGGACTTAAGGCTTGTGCCACTATCCCAGCTACTTTTTTATTTTATGTAGAGACAGCCTCACTATTTTGCTCAGGCTGACCTCAAACTCCTGGCATCAATCCATCCTTTCACCTCAGCCTCCCAACCTAGCCTATAATTATTGGTTTATGGGGGTAGGGGGTAGGGGCTGGGGGGTGGAGTTTGAACCATAAGATAAAAGCAAGAATTACTGTTTTTTATAATGTTTTTATGCCATACACACGTGCACACACGTGTGTATCTTTTCCCCATTTAGTGCTTTTCCTTGAATTCTTTATATTAAATTAATGTCTTAAAAGTTGTTCTGTCTGGGCCTAATACATTTTATGTTATGTTAGCTTTAAATTAGTCTGTTAGTTTTAAGTTGCTTCTCTTGTCTGAAGCATTTGTCTTTTATTTTTAACCTATTCTGACAGTGTCTATTTTCAAACTGGAGTAGTTGCAGTGCTGCTTCTACATGTATTTTCTATATAGCTTAATGACTATTACATATAAAATTTTCATTACCTGCCTTGATTTTGCAATGTGACAAAACAATTTTCTTTGTGAAAACTCTTCTTATGATGATAGTGAATGATGTTTGTGTACTATAATTTTGTTATACTTTTTCTGTTGTTGGGCATTAGGTTGTTCCTTTTGTTGTAATTGTTTCAAGAAATTCAATGAATTTCTTTGGGTCTTTATTTAGGATAGATTCTCAGAAGTTGAATTAATAAGTCAAACTATATAAACATTTATGATAAGGCCTTTGATACGTAATTCCAGTTTTTATTAAATTTAGTCTTCCATCAGTGACTGAGACCGAATTTAAACAAATATACTAAAGTTTATATATCCCAAAGTATTATCCTCATTCAAGTGTTCCTTCTCCACATATAGGTGTTTATGTTACATCTTCCAAATACTGAAAGTCTCCTTTATGAGTTGCTTTCAAAGTCTGAGACATAATCCTTTAGCTGTTTTCATTGGTAGTGATCTTTACTTAAGAGAGTAGATGTGATTTTTAGAAATCAAAGGTCTTATGAATTCATGTCTTACAACTTAGAAGGTGGAATAAACTGGATAGTATTTCCTTTAATGAAAGTCTTAGTATAATCTACCTGGATTTTGACCTACATCTGTCTGATTTCCAAGCCAGTCCTTAACCACTGGGTTTATAGTTAGCAGACAAATATTTACTGAGTACCCACGGTGTCCTAAGCACTGTGTTAGGACCCAAGAATAAAGTTAGGGCCAAAACAGATATTTTTTGATTCTTATACCAAGAAGAATCTAGCTTTTAAGGAACTTTCTTCTTTCAGTTAATCTTTTTTAAGTATATTAATGATACCTAAAAATATTCCATCTTGTTACGTAATGTTTAGTGCTTGTACAGACACACAGCCTTTGATAGTATAATTTCCTTAAAAACAGAAGGCATTGTTAACTCTTTTCGTTTCCTCACTGCTATGCATTTAGTGCTACTTAGAACTTGTTCTGATGAATGTTTAATTTTATACTGATTGCTTTGACTCAAACTCATGTTAGATAAGAGTGACATTGTAATTTATCATCTAAGTCCTAACTTTAGGTGGTATGTTATAGAAGGGAGTTGTACAGAGCAGCACAGGTACTTTATGGATATTTAGTAGGCAATGAGAGAGTTGGAAGATTAATCTGAGTTTAGAGGACTTCAAGATAAGTTTTGACTTGTGGGACAAAATCTTCATTAAAATAAAAGATCCAAATTTAATAAATGTTTCTTTGGACCTCTCTTATCCCATCATCTTTATTTTATTAAGTCATATTTGGGTAGTTATAGCCATACGATAAAATACAGATGAATCCTGTTGAATCCAGTACAATGCTGACCTTGCTTTAAACATTATGGAAAGAGTAGAAATTCATCTTAGATGTACAGAAATAATTTAATCATAAATTTTGGAACCTTTAGAAAAACCATGGCTTGGGCATTTTTTAACTCATTTCTCTTGGCATTTAGCAAACTGGGGTCAATACACAAATGAATTCAAGCTTACATGATTGAATCATTTCTTAAGCCCTATTTTGCTTTTTCTTAAGTCAGGATGAGTATATGAGTCACTCATCAATTTTAAGGGACCTTAGAAAATACTTGATATCATCTCCTAAAATTTCCATAGTTTTATTTTGCATTCAGGATTACAGGAACTACAGTAAATTTTTTGATTAAAAATAATTAAGTATTTAATACATTACTCTGAGAAATGCTCATAATTATTTGGGATATTAACAGAGATTTAGAAAAGTGTGTTTGGGAAGATGAATAACCACCACTTACTCATTGAAAGTGGGTGTTGAGTTTCCTGAATGGCCAACATTTGTTCTCATAATTATGTTTAAGTTAACATATTAAAATAACATCAGGGATGATGAGACACGTTTGAGTCAGACAAATCATCAGAGGGGCCTTGTGAACCTAAGTCTTATTCTGGACTCTCTGCCTCCTACTGAAGATGAGCACTTCCTGTGCTGTAAGTTGGGATTGCTTAAAGACCCATCAGGAACCATCAGTATCAGAATCTTTGGCGTTCTTGTTTAAAATGCATTCAGTCTGTAAACATTATTCCTGCCAGCAGGGTGGCTCACACCTGTAATCCCAGCCCTTTGGGAGGCTGAGGAGGAAGGATTGCTGAGGACAAGAGTTGGAGACCAGCCCAAGCAAAATATGGAGAACTTGTCTCTACACAAATACAGAATAATAATCCAGGCTTAAAAAAAAAAAAGAAGAAAAAGAGAGGAAGAAAAATTAGCAGGATTAATGTGGGAGAATTGCTTGAGCCCAGGAGTTTGAGGTAGTAGTGATTTATGATGGTGCCACTGCACTCTAGCCCTGACAAAAAAGTGAGACTCTGTCTCAAAAAGAAGAAAAGAAGGAGAGAAAATAATAATATCATGAACATTCCTATATTTATAAACTTTATAACTTGGACTAAATTGACAAGTTCCTTGAATGATACAAATTACTAAAACTTATTCAAAAAGAAATAATATAAATTATGCTATATCTATTTTTTTTAAAAATGGGTTTGTATATTAAAAGCTTCCCAACAAAGACAACTATGATTTCAGTGCAAATTAGACAAAACATTTAAGTAAGGGGTAACATGAATTTTACACAAACTGTTCCAGAAAGTAAAAGGGGAAAATGCACTTCCAAACTTGTTGTTATGAGGCCAGCTATAGTCTTGATACCAAAAGCAAAGACATTATAAGAAAAGAAAAACCCAAGAAACCAATATTCCTCAGGAGCGTGATCACAAAAATTCTCAACAGTATATTATCAAACTAAATCAAATCATCATGATCAAATCAGGTTTATTCTAGGGACATAAAGATAGCTCAATATGCAAATTAAAACTCCCACGTGGTAGGACCACTCACAGATTAGAATGGCTAAAATCAAAGACTGACCATTCCATGTGCCCAGGAAGGTGGAGAGCAACAAGAACTTGTGAACGTGGCTGGGGAGAATGCAAACTAGTGCTTTAGAAAACCGTTTTGCAGTTATTTATAGTGTTAGACATACACGTATACCACAATGGGATATCCTGTCATGGGCATTTGACTAAGTAAAATAAGTACCTTTATTTACACAAAAAACCTGCCACAGGCCAGAATGTCCTGCTATTCACCAAAGGGTCCTCCTGGGCGGGACTGGTAGCCACATTCATATCTTTCTTCCTGTACTATGTCCAGTTAGCTGTATGTACCAACAAGGTCACGGAATGTAGATTCAAATCCTAGCGTGCCACCTGCTAGCTATTTAGACAATTCCTTAACCCCTGTGGGCTTCATTTTCCTCACTTTTAAATTGGGAAAATAGCACCTATCATAATAAATTCTGGTGAGAATTACCAAGATCACATAAGGGGCTGAATTCAGTATTTGGCACAGTGAAGATACTCAAGTGTATTATGATTACACCACTGCAAATCAGCCTGTATGAACAATGTTGACTATATTCCAGTTTCCATTATCCCGCCTGTTTTAACACTCACTAGTTGTATGACATAATTTCTCAGGCCTTAGTTTTCTTATCTGCAAAATGAGGATAAATGTGACAGTACTAATTTCATAGCATTGTTGTGAGGATTAAATAAGACCTTAAAAGAGTGGTTGGCACATAGTAAGTGGCTATGAGGACCGCTACTAATACTATTTTCTTTTTTTTGATTTTGGAGACAGGGTCTCACTCTGTTGCCTGGCTGGAGTGCAGTGGTATGATCATAACTCACTGTAAACTCAAACTTTTGAATTCAAGTGGTCCTCTTGCCTGAGCCTCTCCTGGGGCTGGGACTGACTAAAGGCACTGACCACCACAACCAGCTAATTATGTTGCCCTGGCTGGCCTCAAGTGATCCTCCCACCATGGCCTCCCCAAATGCTGGGATTTCAGGTATGACCTACCACACCCAGCCTACCACTACTACCACTCCTACCACTATTATTATTCTTAATCAAGATTAACAAGGACTAAATGGGCATTATTAGGGTCCAGAGAGGTAAACTAGGTGCAATATTTGTGACCTATACTGAATATACTGTGTAGCATTGAGTTTAAATTCTTCATTTAGCATTTGACTGATTAATGAATGTATTCACTAATAATTCAGAGAATGGACAGTGACCCAGGAAGGAAGAATCCATAAGAACAATGATCAATATTCTGGGAATAAAAAAGGACAATTTCCTAAGCTTGGAAAGAATGGAGTGCACTATACCCACAAGCAGTAGAACAAACACAAGAAATTGCAATCTAGTAAAATAATACAGTGGATTACGATGCAGCAGAGAAAATGAGCTGATTACAATACGTATCCATAAGCAGCATGGAATGAAATAAGTCACAAAGAAAAAATAGTATTATTTCACTCATATAATTTCTAAAACAGGCAAAACTGAATTTCCTTGTTAAAGGATAATATATGCAAATGATAAAACTATTAATAATTATTATCACAAATTTTAGGACAGTGATTACATCTGGGGAAGGGCACAGAGTGAGCTCCTGACATACTAACCATGTTCTTTCATTGCAGAATGGGTATGTGTGGGACTGTGTGTGTGTGTGTCTGTTCTTGCTGCAGAATGGGTGAGTGTGTGGCTGTGCGTGTGTGTCTGTTCTTGCATGTTTACTTTACAGCTGTTATTTTTAAAAGTTGAATGGAGTCTAGGAAGTCAGCGAGCACCACCAGATGGTACAGTACGATGTGGAGTAGCAAGAATAAAAACAAATAACCATGATACTCAATCCATTTCTTAGTGAGTGCTGAGTGACATCCAATTGGTTCCTTCCTTCCCACTCCTCATAAGCTTAAAAATCTCACCTTCCTCAATATCCAGAGATAAATAATGGAAGTCATCAAGCAGAGCCAAGGGGTCACCACGGAGGGTATTGTATCCTCCAAGAGGAATGTTACCTCTGACACCTAGCTAGCTGGACTGGGTATCAGGCACAAGGCAAGAGCGAGGTGTTGATAGCCGGGAGTTGTCTACCGATACGAAGGGCTTCCCCCTCACAATCGAGGCCCTTATTCTAGTTGACAAATGACACCCCACTGATCAGGACGATGGAATTCATCTCGCTATCAAGGGTATGGCTGGAGTAGAGTCTGGTCATTCCTCAGTGGGGAAATGGAAGGGATCGAGTGAGGATAAACTCAAGGAATGTACTTTCACTATGAAGATCAGAACAAGATACAGGCTGATGTATGCGCAAGTTTAGACACTTGGAGTTTATCTCCTGTGTCCAAAATCTGCCCCAGACATTCCATCGGCTCATTGCTCTCTTTCTTTTACGCCTGTTGTCAAGGAAAGGATGCAAGCTGAGCAAGTGGGAGCTAGAATCAAAAAGCTCAGTATTTTATTTGAATGCTTCTGGACTTTAGTGAGCAAAAAGAAAAAAAAAGGAGTCATTCTGAGTTCTTTGTTATCTTTTAATGGCCAGCCAGCTAAGAGCTAAGTATTTAGAGGTATTTTTTGTGTTATTTGGGTTCCATCAAGTTAAATCAATCTCTCTCTCTCAAATAATTCTGAGAACAAGGTAAGTGTCCAAGGTTAAATAAGAGGAATTCCAGAATCCCATAGCAGGTGAATCCTAGCTCATTGTAACCCTTATTTTATTGTTGTTGCACATGTATATAAAGAGCTAGATATTTCGCATAACTCCTCAATAACCTTGAAAAATTGTTAGTTTTCAGAAGCAAACCGAGGCTTTGTGAGGTTAAATATCTTGACCAAGAATGTACAGTGCAGCTAGGATGCTAACTCAGGTCTGGGTGAACATAAAGCTGAAGTGGGAGATCACAGCTCCTTTCTTAGGAAAAGAAAGGAGGAAACTTCAGAAGACAAGAGAGATTGTTATAACTGGGAAAGTCTTTCCAAACTAATGAAAGACTGGTCATTCTAAACTAAAGCACGGCTGTTTACTAGCAAGGACAAGGTGGTGGCAGCTTCCTGACAGGACTTTGGAAAAAACTGGGAAGAAGTGACGGTGGCCCTCCAAACTGGACAGACGCAACCCAGTGCTTTTGGACTTAGTCATCTAAGTCCATTGATTACAGTTCCATTTGCCTCTACGTTGTCACCTAACCATGGAGAATCATTTTCACTAGTTGACAAGTACAAAATAATGGGTCCAGAGTGTGTAGGGCATGTAGCAGGTAAGATATTTTCATTTTCTTTGATAATAAGTTTGGAATTAACTTATTATAATGAAGATGTAACTTTGGATATAAACTTTGATAATAAGTTTGGAATTTTTCAAAGTTTGCATCTGCCCCATGTTGAATGCACGGATAGATGAGCAAAGTCTCGTTTTATTTGGAGATTATCAATTATCTTTTGTCTTTGTGTATGTTCATTAAACTATTCATAGAAATCAAGATGAGTTGAAAATCCATTCTTCAAATCAAAATACTTAAGATGGGGGGATGTTTCTTTTCTTGTCATGATCCAATTTATCACTTATAGAAAACCTGATCGTAAGATCTGACAGAATCTGCTTTATTAAGGGGTCAGCATATTTGTTATCTAAATTCCTCCTTACTGGTGTTTTTGGGGGAGATGAAAAATCTTTTCACTGATTCCACAGTACTAACCTATTTCACCCTAGACCTGAGATTGACCCCCACATGTGCTTTCACCCCCCTTTCTCTGCCCTGCCCAACTCCAGTCTGTTTTCTGCATATTGTACCAATATTGTACTAATAATATGCTGTTTGGGTTATTTTCCTCTCCAAACACTTGTGTGTATGATTTCATCTGACATTTAAATAACATAGTTAGACTTATTTTTCTGGATTATTATTAGCCTTTTTTTGCCTGGATTATGCTGAAGATGGTATTGTAATCATTATCATTTCCATTATCTGACTTCTTTGAAAATATAGTCACAGTACTCATAATGTTAAAAATTAAATCAGCATTATCTCTATACAAAGCACTACAGTTAATCTACAAAGTTGAAGCAAGAGTATTATCATTCATGATTACAACTCACTTGAGTCCCACACTTCAGTTGCAGCTGGTGGAGTCAGACAACTGTAGATCGTCTGTGAACCTCCACTCATGGTTGCCAGGGTGAGAAGTCAGGGAAGGGAACAGTGACAGTGGCTAACGCAGGCAAATAGCCTAGGCTGCGTCCATATGGCATTAACAACTGGGTGACTTTCAGCCCCTAGTTTGGGGGCTGCTGTGTGAGTTTTTCACTCTCCCCTAACCACCTGGCTCCTTCGTCACTGATGCACTCTAGGGGACTGCAGTAGGACAGTGCCCTTAGGCCTTTGTGCTGAAACCATTTCCCCACTGCCTGCCAATGGTTCCCCATTCAGGACCCTTCGTCAGAGCCACCTGGACCAGCACTTCCTGTTTCCCTACCTTTGTACCTTTGATGCTGATGTGAGCGTGTGGCTTCCTTGCCTCCAGAAGGCTCTGGGCTTCTCACGAGCATTGGGGTCCTCTAGGGAGCAAGGAGCTCTGCCTCGCCATGGACAACGCAGTGAGCCTCTCCCTGGGAGACCGTGGTACCTTCCAGGATCCACTCACCTCTGGCCAATGGCTTCTCCCCAGACCGACGTTTTAATAACTAGGTTGTCATCCTCAAATGAGTCTTCAGCAATTAAGAAAAACTAATCCACTGCAAGGTAACTCTGCATCCTGTCTTTGTGGATCTGTACTTGGCACTTTCCCCCAAACCAATTTAATTTCTGTCCTTGATGTTAAGGTCCTTGAGGACTTGCATGATATCCTTTTGTCTTTGTATTTCTATGACCTAATATATAATAGAAATTCACAAATATTTATTTGATAACTGAAGTCTGAGTAGCCTTTGTAGGGATGGCAAACAATATAAAGTTACTTGCAATATCAGTACTGAGGAAGAAGAAACGTTTATCCATTTATTTCTTAACTGAAGACATAAATTTTATTCTGGTTTCGATACCTCCAGAAGTGCCTGAAGAAGAGAACTATACCGAATAACACTGTAAACCAGGCAGTATAGAACAACGGAAAGGTTAGTCTCGGGATGACCAGACACAAACTGCATACGACACGTACATTAAAGAGGTTTGAGACAATTTGTTACGGGTGCAGCGGAGGAAATGCATTCAGTAGATAACAGGGTTCAGATAAACTGGGGAGGGCAAAGCACATGAAGGGTAATGATGGATGAATAAATTGAGTCACAAATTGGGAGAGGAAGGACAGAGGTATATGAGGTCATCTGGATAATGAGGGACCATCATGTAGGAGGTGAGAGGAATACAGCCAGACAGAACAAGGAAGGGCCTTTACCTCCCTGCCAAATACACGGCAGTTTTCAGGATGCAAACCAATGGTAAACCCTCCAGTGTGCAGACCTACACATGGGGCTCTAACCCCCTGAGGGCATATAGCAAATCATTGCTTTGTAGTCCTGCTATCCAGCCTGTGCTGAGCACCAGCTAGCATGCTGACACGGTTTGCTGCACAGTGGACGAGGAATCTCCTTTGCTCCCTGCCAGAGGCTTTCCTAGAGCCCCTTCCTTTTGCTCTGAGACACTGTCCCATGGAGCTAAGTAGACACATCGCACCCAGGGTGTTCATAAAGTGCTTCTGACTGTATTAAAGACCAAGGCTCGAGGTGTATCTCACCTGGAGACTCTGACCCAACATTTCCTCTTCCACTGCTTGATGGAGCTCATTCAGATCCTTAGAAAACCTTCTTTTTCCTACATGCTGCATGATGAGCAGGAAGCTATACCACAAAGGAGCCCTAAACTGGAGATTGCAGGGAGTCTTGGAGTCAGCGCAGCACAATGGGAATCAAAGCCTTCCCCTGCTGTTGTTGCATCTCCCCTTTGCATGAGCAAATGGGAATCATCTTTAGGGCATTATGTATTCACCGAGGGGCTGTGACCTTAATCCATAAAGCCCTATACAGTTTATGCTTTGATTACCTTAAAGCCTGCCTCGTCCTATACATGTCCCAGACAATCAAATTGCCCTACAATGTGCCTGCTAACGGTTCCCAGTTGCAGTGGGCCCACCGCTCAGCCATCTGGTCAATAGGGTTTGGCACAGGGATTCTCCTTACAGTGATCTGACCATACCACACAGATTGCCTGGAAATCTCCCTCCTTGCCATAATGCTGGCTTTCAGAACTCTTCTGTTACTGTTGGAGAATGTAATGATTAACAAAACAAACTGCAATTATCGAGCCACTGAAACATAAAGTCTCTATGAAGAAGTCACATAGGCTTCTAAATGGTGGAATTTAGGTGTTTCTTGCTAATAAAGGCATGAATTCAACTGAGAGTACAAAAGAAAGAATAATTACTTTTGAAGAAAATACCTTGTATCAGAAAATTGTTTTCTTATTTGATTCTTACAACTTTACCATCTAGATCTCATTTTTTTTTTCGCAGTGTTTGGCCGGGGCTGGGTTTGAACCCGCCACCTCCAGCATATGGGGCCGGCACCCTACTCCTTTGAGCCACAGGTGCCGCCCTAGATCTCATTTTCTTATTTGATGAAGCTACTTAACCTTTGCTTACAAAGTCAGTAACCCTTCCAAAGGCACAGGGATAGTAAATGGTAGACTTGAGATGCAAATTCAAGGGCTGCAGGCTCCACCTTTCAGGTGTGTATACTGGATACTTTCTGACCCTGATGGTCTCCTGTTTCTCGCCCTAGCTCTAATTTGTGTCTTCTTCCTCCTCTTTACTTTACCATCTATGTCATCTGCCATCTTCTCATATTCCTTCATCACTTCTCCTTTTGAGAATCTGTGGAATTTCTACTTTAATGACTACATGTTTGTTTCCTTTCTGGCCTCCAGCAACTTAAGCCATCATCATCTTTCCTTGCCCCGTGTATCACCCCCCTATCTGGCCTCTTATTTAGTCCCTTTGCTTTCCACATGTGATCATCGTTAAGGGAAATAATAAATGATGCCACTCTCTTACTCAAAATTCTATGATAGGCTCACAACACAACTTTGAGTAAAATTCCCTCTGGGTGCCCGTCAGGGTCCGTGTAATCTGGCCCGCCCTCCCCTTCCCCCATCTCCTCTCACACTTGCAGACCTCAGGTGCCCTGCTTATTCCCACTTGCACTGGCCTCTCCCTCCCTTTCCTTCTGACCTGTTCTTAGCTGCCTCCCTCACTTCATTCAGGTCTCCGATCAGCCAGTCAATCAGCCAGTCCCTCTTTAGAGAGGACTTCTTTGCCTTTGTATTTCTAAAACAGTTGCCAACTAGTCTCACACTAACCTTCTACCCTGCTTTACTCCGCTTTGTAAAACTTACCACAGACTACTTAAAATTATATGAGTTTTGTAAATGAATTTATCCTCTTTTTGTCCTTCTCCTGCCACTGAAATCCAGGCTCCATGGAAATGGGATCTTTTCAGAGCCTAAAACAGTGTGTAGTTGTAGCAACATTTGTTAAATGAATAAAGCTGTATTTTCAAAAAGGCATCACTAATATTCAGAGTGGTCTTAGCAAATTGCTCTGTGGGTCTCTGAATTGTTTCTCTTGTTTTTCATTTTTCAGTTCTACACCTGCTGCAGCAATTATGACATAAGGCCTCACAAAGTATTTAGTACTTACATAACTTTTATAAAATATTGTTACAATTTTCATGGACTATTGCTAAACACTTTTCAGTTTTTATCTTTTTTTTTTTACTGTTGTTGTTGTTGTCTGAGATACCGTCTCATTCTGTGGTTCTGGGTAGAGTGTAATGGCATCTTACCTTATTCTGTTGCTCTGGGTAGAGTGTCATGGCATCTTAGCTCACAGCACCCTCAAACTCTTGGGCTCAAGTGATCCTCTTGCCTCAGCCTCCTGAGTAGCTGGGACCACAAGTGCCTGCCACAACACCTGGCTTTTTTTTTTAGAGATGGGGTTTTACTCTTGCTCAGGCTGGTTTCAAACTGCTGAGCTCAAGCAGTCCACCTACCTCAGCCTCCCAGAGTGCTAGGATTACAGGCGTGAGCCACTGCACTGGGCCTTTATCTTGTTCACCATCACGACTCGAGCACAACCTGTACTACTCAGCATTTCTCAGGGCAGCGCAGTTCGTTAGATGCCACATAGGAGAAATCAACAGATACTTTGTTACTGAGGACCACATTGATGCCTTTTTTTTTACTTCATTTTTTATTATTTGGGATTCATTGAGGGTACAAAGAATTAGATTACACTGAATGCATTTGTTAGGTAAAGCCTCTCTTTAAAGACATATTATTAAATAGTTACTGTGTATAAGATACTGTTCTAAGTTCTTTTTTGATATTGTTTCTTTTATCTGCATAACAACAATCTGAAGTACGGATTCTTATTCTCATTTTACAGATAAGGAAACTATGGTTAAGAAAAGAGAAATAACTGGCTAAGGAAAGCCGCACACTTAAGGAAAGGTGAACGAGGTCTTAAACCAATAAACTGGCTTCAAAACAAATGCTTTTAGCACAGAGCCTGTAGCTTTGCAGTAAATCTCTGCGCACGGTGAATCCCAAACCACACTGAACTGCCTTGTTTATCACGGAGGAAGAGGACTGCGATTAGTGGAGTAGATTACTTTTGGTTATTACTTTTATACCATGTGCTTAGTGTAAAGAAGGAGCAGAAAGGCAACTGGACCTATCCACAAAGAAAGTGGGTAAAAACGCAAAGCAAGTTAGCACAGAGGGTAAAGAACGATTGATTTTGATTCAGTTTCTTTATTTGCTTCCCACATGTCCTAAGACTAAAGACAAACTCTGTTGTTTTCCCTTTTCCTTCCTGTGACAATTCCCACCAAGGAAAGGGTAGCTCTGATGAGATTTGAGAAGTGCAACGTAGAGCCTGACGGGAAAGGAAGTCAGTTACTAGTTAACCACCCTTTAGTTCCCTGCAGCTGGTGGAATCATGGCACACCCTTCACTTCTTTACAAGCATGGTGTGGAACAAGCAAGACCAAAGATGCCCTGCTTGCAAGGCACCTGGGATGGGCGGCAGCACCAGCAGGTACACGGTGATTCTGATGAAGCTTGTGTCATGCGCTGTTCATATCTGCTTTACATTCTTATTCAAGCTGAATTTCTTGAATGTTATTATAAATCAGTGGCTCTCAAGGTTTAACATGCTTAAGAATCAGCAAGGTTGGCTTAGCGCCTATAACTCAGCCGCTAGGGCGCCAGCCACATACACCGGGGCTGGTGGGTTTGAACCCAGCCGGGACCTGCCGAACAACAATGACAACTACAACAAAAAAATAGCCGAGCCTTGTGGCGGGCACCTGTAGTCCCAGCTACTTGGGAGGCTGAGGCAAGAGAATCGCTTAAGCCCAAGAGTTTGAGGTTGCTGTGAGCTGTAATACCACCAAGGGTGACTCTGTCTCAAAAAAATAAATAAATAAAAAGAATCAGCAGGGGGCGTGGTCCCTGTGGCTCAAAGGAGTAGGGCGCTGGCCCCATGGCATCCCATTCTAATAAGGAGGCCTTGGGCAGAGTTTGAGAACCTGGGTCTTTACCAGATACTCCAGATGATGCTATAGTACGTTACCCAGGGAGAAATATCAGCCTAAATAGCCTTCTCCCCTCAGATATTTTAGCTCTGGAATCATGTTTCATACCTACAAATATTATATCATTTCCCACAGGAGCCAGGACGACAATCAAATATGCTATTGTGTTAATATTAGTGACCGAAATCCAAAACAATCAGCCAGGAGATTCTTCTTGTAATGATTTGTTCAAGTCTTTTTTTTTTTTTTTTTTGGTCTTCTAGAGCTTTTAATGTATAGTCAATTTTTTAAATTAGACACCAGCCAAGCGTTAGCTCACAACCTATATTGCTAAGTACTAAAAGCTGGCCCAGCATTCTGGCAAGAAAGATGAGCTGTGAACAATGAGGCCTGACAACCAAAATGGTGTGAAGTGCTTAGATCACCTTGGGGGGAATCTTGGCACTGATGCGAATCCCTGTTTCCCAGAAGTTCCCTCCAGCGTCACACAGTGGGGAAACCATTAGCTGACCCATGGTGAGAGGATTTTGATTACTGCCACACACACAGGCCACATCTTCTGGGGATCTCTATACTGTTTTCATTATCTAAACTCCTTAAATAATTTTTGAAAAACTGTACAAGCTTCTGGAAAAAGATGTATATATATCATAGTCCTTGATGTCTATAGCCCATGAGGGCTGGATAGAAGTAGACCTGTGTGTCATTGATTATGACAATATGAAAAGTATCACACAAGGGTCTGAACAAAGTGCTCAGAGCTTGGAGGTTGTGAAGAACACAGAGCAGGTGATATTTGAGCTAAGCCTTAGTGTCTATATAAGTAGCCTTTCACAAGGCAGAGAATGGAGCAAAGGCCTTTCTATTTATTTTTTTTAAGAAAATATTATAGAAAAGCAAAGTCCTTTCTATAGAGAAGGACTACCTTAGGATAAAACAATCATAGGAACTAGCCTTTTTTGATAAGTTATTTGCTAGGCATTGTTATATGCACCTGTTATGACTTACCTCACTTAATTTTCAAGAATCTCTATGAAATGAGTGTGTTATATTCCTCAGCAGATAGATGGAGGGAGATGGAGCCGTGTGCACAAGTGTGCAGCACTACTGGGTCGCAGGGGCAGATCACACAGTGGCCAATGCATGGTGTGACCTCAGTCAACAGAGGAGGCACTGAAGGTGGTTGGAGCCACCTGATGAAGCACCTTCACTAGATGGTGATAAGTGCTTTCATTGCATGGATGATTTTTTATGTTTTAAATTAGTGGCTATTTTTTTTTTCCTGAGACTGTCATTTTGTTGCCCTTGGTAGAGTCCCAGGTGTCATAGCTCACTGCAACCTCAAACTCCTGGGCTCAAGCGATTCACTTGCCTCAGCTTCCCGAGGAGTTGGGACTACAGACACCTGCCGCAACGCCTGGCTGGTTTTTAGAGATGGGCTCCTGTTCTTGCTCAGGCTGGTCTTGAAATCATGAGCTTAAGCAAGCCACCTGCCTCGGCCTCCCAGAGTGCTAAGATTACAGGCATGAGCCACTGCGCCCAGCCCCTTAAATTAGTGTTTCTTATTACAAAGGTAGTATCTACATACAATTTTAAAATCTACGAAGAGCATACAATAAAAAAGCCATGCCAAATCTTCAATTCCATAGCTTTCCTCCGAGGAAGCAACGCTGATCATTAACAGTTGTGTCTCTGTGCAGAAATCGTCCATACGTAAGCCTCTCTTTCATTCATTCTTGGTTGCACACAAAGACACATACTATTTAACTCTTGTATCTCAAGATTGCTGATTTTTGTGCCACACATGCTGATAAGAGCAATCTATCTTATCCCTTTGCATGGCTGCCTGTTTTCAAATTATACAGCTGACTCTTGGTTTATTGAGCCAGTTTACCAGTGTTGTAGTCAATAAAAAAAGTTGAATATTTTTGTCTTTGAAAGGATGCAAATATTACTTACAGGAGATACTCCTCAAGGTGGAATTTCTGTGTCTCTTAGTGCTGTTACCTAGCAGCTGCGTGAAGAATGGTGCAGAGGGGAGGAGCCTTAAGAAGAGCCTGGCCTAGTGTCTCTTGATTTCTTCAGGAGAGAGATGCAGACAGCTACTGGAAGCCCCAGCAGCGGGCACCAGGAGCAGAAGACAGATCAGAAGGACAGTTTGTAGGACCAGCTTTCTGATTGTTCTTGTTTCATCTCCCGTTCTCCACTGAGTTCTTTTGGGAAATACCTAGAACCTGTGATCGGAAAGTATGCCTGCTAACATCATCACTGCCTTAGTCTTTGAGGATAAGGATATGTTTTCAGTATTTTGAAATTAGTAACCATGGAGAATTTATAGAGGAGTGGGGAGAAACCGGGAGAAAACTCTTTTTTAAAGCCAGTTTCCAGAGAGAGGGTAGATTTATATCGGTGGTCAGGTGTGCTCCCGATTCTACCAGGGCCTGGTGGGTGAAGCTGTTTATCTTTTATTCCAGCGCTGTGCTTCTTTTTCTTTTCTCATACTAAGAACAGCAAATTTGTTATCCTTTCCATTCTCGGGTAACCACAGTATCCTCATTAAGCCCCGTGATTTCTTTCATTCATTGTCTACTCGTAATCTTAATTACCCCCGCTTAAAAAAGCTTAACCTACTTAAAGGAGAAATAACAAACTAATCCTGGTTTGACAACACACGTGCATTACATCTGGCATTAGGAGCGACGGAGTCTACGGAGCACTCTCTACCTCCAAGGGGAGAAGGCAGAGAAGGCAGAGAAGGCCGAGGGTTGTTCCCTTTTCTCTCTTTCTCCTGCATAAAGGAAACTTTGGGAATGGCCCCACTGACTCCGGGTCCTGGCTCCAGGAAGCTCCACAGACCATGTGCCCTGTTCAGCCTGACCTAATGCAGAAATGGAGCAGAACTCCTCTCCTGAGTTTGCAAGTTAATTCGAATTTGAGAAAGACAAAACTGAAAGCCAGAGAGGACTGGCTGCCAGTCACAGTCACACAGTGTGCCCTCTGCAGGGCACGCCTTCTCCTGATGACATGTTTTCCAATGTTTATCCTGTTCTGGCAAAAAAAAAACAAAAGTCCCAAGTGGAACTGATCACTCTACTTTGTCTCAGAGGAAAGCCCAGGACTGTCACCCTGCCCACTGCATCTCCAGCAGGGAGATGGATAGTTCCTGTTCATGGCAGAGGGGGTGGATTCTGCAGCTTGGCAGTCATTTAGGCAAATGGTGTTTACAATCTGCCCAGGACCTCTTCATGCTTCCATTTAAACTAGTATCATTCTGCTTTCCTGGAAGAAAAAGAAAGAAAAAGGAAAATGGGAATCCATCACAGGAATCTTTCAGGTGGTGGGCCATATTTGTTTGTTTTTAGTAGTGAAACTGGCTTTATTGAACACGTTACTTCTTATTCCTGGGGACCATGAAGTTCAGGGCAAGTGAGGGAGCAGAGAAGTGGGAGAAGGGAAAGGGGAGGGAGGGAGGGCTCACTTGTTGCTTACACGCCTAGAATGTTTCCTTAAGGCAGTAGTTCCCAAATGGGGTGGATTTCAGATGTGCCAAATACTGATCCTTTCAGCTCACCAGCGGCAGGGCAGGGTCAAAAGGGGACTCAGACTGCCTTTCCCATGTGGCCTAAGTCACCTTTAAATGTGATGCTTTTCTCTGTATATCAAGGTATGAAATATTCGGAGGCATGAAGAAATGCTGTTTTAGAATCCGAGAGTCCCAGATTCTTGGGCAGAAACTTCTGGTTTCTGTGATGTGTGTGTGTGTGTCACACATAATAGCTAGCAGTATACCTTGTGGTCCTGAAGATTTGATGTGAGACTAAATTTGACCACTTTTTCATTATGTGACCTTGAGCAGGTTACTTAGTCCCTCCAAAATTTATTTTTCTGGAGGATAAATACCCACCATTTAGGGTTATGACCTTGGGCAAGTCACTTAAAGACTTTGCTCTTTGGTTTCCTCCCTTGTAAAATGGGATAATTACCACTTAGGACATTGCTGGTACATGATAAACGATAGAAGTGATTCTCATCAATCATAATTATCATCCTGTGAAGTGTTTAACATGGGGTCTTGTATACCTGGCAATTGTCATCATCATCATCATCATTTGTATAGGTAGCTGTGGGGAAGAGAAGTGGTTTTTGCTACCACCAGAGAAAACTAAAATAATGTGTGGCAAAGTGGTAGCAACTGCTGAGAACACAGGAGACAGGACTCTTGTCTGGGTGACTGTAAAATACCCAGTAGAAACCACCCCAGCAGCATAGAGTGTGGGCTCCGTAGGGGTTTCTTTGAGGGAATCCTCCCTCCTCAACCTCTTGCGGAGCTGGGACTACAGGTGCGAGCCACCATAGAACCCAGAACCATGTCTGGGTTCTTGCTTGGTCAGGAGTTTGTCCTCTTCACCCCTTTCTTCTGAGCCTCCCTTGGTCACATTCCTAACGGCACTCATCCAGCAGTTCTACCAAAAAGAAAATGGGAATATCTGTGTTCTTTGGAGCTACAGCCAAGGAAGCCATGGGCCTGGGCTAACTGGGTCCCTCTCAGATGCTCTCTGCCTTGGAGCTGAAGGAGGCAAAGTGCGCGGGGAGGCAGGCGTGTGAGGAGTCACACATGCTGAGCTGAGCTAGTGTTAGGGGAAACAGAAGGTGTACTGACTGACACATTGAGCTCCGCCACAGGAAATAAACCATGAGCCCAAGTCTGGGCCAGCAACCTGCAGGCAGAGAAGACGGGGTAGATATATGTGTGGGGATGAGGGGTGGTGGCAAATGGCCGTCTCTGGGCTTTTCTTTCCTACCTGTCATCCCATGGCAGAGGGCCATCTGCCCCATGTCTAGGAATGAAGCAAAGCCGGTCCTAGGAGAGGAGTAAAGCAGGAATCACCTCCTCGCCTCCCCTTCCTTTCAGGGGCTGGGAAGGAGGGCACAGGTTAGGACTTGGACACTCCACCCGGAGCCCGCTCCACAGCTCCTGGTACAGCAGCCCCCACAAAGAAGGATGAGGACAGCGAAACTGGAGTCAGGCAGACCTGAGTTGGAATCTAGCTCCTCTTAGTAGCTACATGATCACGTTCAGACTATTACCCTTCCTACTTCTTGGGGCCTTATCTGAGAAATGGAGTTAAAAGGGATTGCATCGTGCCTGCGTGAGTTAATGTGTGGAACGACCTCGCCACAGTGGGGCATGGCAGGTGCTTAGTCAATAGCAGCCCTTGTTATTCTATTCTTGTCCTCGTGAACATCACAGCCGCATATGCGGCCGTTCAATGGATCTGCCCACTGCCACCAAGACTGAAGCCTTTTCCTTTTTCACTCATATCGGCTGGCAGCAGCCTGCTGGCCCTTTTTTACTCCATTTCCCCTTGCATACTGCAAATGATTTTGCTTTTAATCTGGATTTTATTTATACACAAGTGCTCACTCTTTGTAATGCTCGCGCTGGGCTCAGCTCTCCTTGAGCCACACTCCATGGTGACTAGGAGCGAGGCTGGCAGAGAATGCACAGTCTCAGATCCTTGTCTCCTGCTCTGATCCCTCTAAAGTCTTTTCGTGCCATATCCAATCTGACTGAGGAATCTTATAAACTACAGATGCACGCGTGGGGGCACTTGCTTGGGGCAGGAAAAGGGAAATGATCCTTCCCTATGGAATGATCTCTGGGAGGGAAGGTGGAAGGGAGGCTGGGTTACACAACAGGAAAAAATGCAGGGACTCTTGCAGTGAGTCAATAAACTCCTATTAGAAGTTTCTTTTGGTTTCGAAATTCTGTGCTAAGTCAGCCAGTGACAATTTTGGTGCTGTCTCTTGATGTGGGAGGATTGTAAACCCAACCGAGTATCTCTCAAACTTCTCCCAGGGATCATTTAAGAAAAATAAAGAGAAAATGGCATTGGTATCTTCTCCCTCTGAAGCTGCTTCTTCTTCTTTTTTTTTTTTTTTAAATTTTATTGAATGGTAACTATGTACATTAATGCACTTCTGGGGTACAGTGTGGGGTTTTCGCATGCAATCCGAAATACTTCCATCAAACTGATCAACACAGCCTTCATGTCATTTTCTCA
>CAUYQV010156322.1:0-17755 GCA_963574575.1 Galagoides demidoff | reverse complement strand
GCATAATTTTTTTTTTTGAGATGGAGCCTCAAGCTATCCCCCTGGGTAGAGTGCTATGGCATCACAGCTCACAGCAACCTCCAACTCCTGGGCTCAAGCGAGTCTCCTGCCTCTGCCTCCCAAGCAGCTGGGACCACAGGCACCCGCCACAACACCAGACCATTTTTTGGTTGCAGCCATCATTGTTGTTTCGTAGGCCCGGACTGGGGATTTGAACCTGCCACCTTAGGTGTACGTGGCTGGTGCCTTAGCCGATTGAGCCACAGGTGCCGAGCCTATATTTTTTAAAAGATGCAATTAAAATATGTTTAAAATGTGAATATAGAAATTTCACGATTCCTGGAATTGAGCAGATAGATCTATACAGAATTAGGTCATCTATAAAAAACAGAGTGAGGTCACAAGATCTAGGGCCTGAAAAATTTAGGCAAAATTTGAGGAAAATAGTAAGTAATAGCACTTGAAGTAATCTTAGAGGTGAGCAACCAGATCCCACTTTTTATACGCCTGAGGGAAAGGGAGAGTAACTTGCTACTTACGTTAGGTACATTAGGCTTCATGAAACACGTTCAGTCAACAAAGGGAGAGTTTATTTTAGCATTTTACTTGGGGTGACCAGGGTGGGGCCACAGCGTGCAAAGAAGGCACCTGGACTAGATCCTGAAAGGTCCTCCTTTGTCCCGGCCAGCGTAACACTAAATGTAGGCTGTGTGTCACTGCTGCTGTCCATCCTGGTCTTGATACTTTTGCAAAAGCACAACCCTTACCCACATTCACTGAGGTCCCAGACAAGAGAAATAGAGCATCAAAGAAATCCCAGAACCATTAGAAATCTAGAGCTTTGTTCTGGATCCACTGTGGCTTTGGTAACATATTAATAAGAGTACTGGGCAGCCTCCTTATAGCTTTGCCGTGAACATGACTCAGTGGCTTTCCCTGCTGTCTTTCTCATGGACTGTTAGTGTCTATTACCACTATTAATAGGTTCTTTCTACTCTGTATTTATTGAAAAAAAGAAAAAGAACAAAAACATTACCTCATAGCTTCTAAATAGACTTCATCATTTTTCATAACTGTGACTTTTAGGATTGTTCTGGTCACCGTGCAGGGTTCTCTTTATGTATTCTCTTGTTTTTCAGCCTTAGTTCTCACTATTTCATGGTCTTTTATTTTTTAGTTTTGTTTCTGGAGACAATGTGACTGTTCCCGCTCATTTATTGTATTTATGTGTATCTGTCTGTGTTATAGATTCCTGGTTATCCATCAAGCCGGAAAAATAGGTGGGTTAGGAGTTCTCACTCGATGGTCTCAGCTATATCTGGGGGAGAGTGTTGGGAGGTGGGATGAGGCTCCTGTTCAAGACATGACCTTCTAAAGTGCTTATCCAGCATTCTGAAAAAAATGAAAATGAGAAATTACAATAGCAATCATAAGACTTAAGTTCTTTAGGCATTGTTGGTCTGCAAACACAATTATGTTGGAAAAAGACCAAAATATAATATTTGTTGTAAAAAGTCAATTGACCTGGATATTATACTTACTTGTTCATATATGTAGTAAAACAAAAATCTTGGGGATAAAAAGCACCATGGACATTCCACCAATATTGAACACGTGTGATAATAGCTGGAGATAATTCACAGGATGCATTGTTTTTCTTTTCCTATTGGTGTTCTCAATCTTAGCTTAGAATACTTGCTTGAATGAATTGTTCTACATCAATTTCTAGAACTCTAAATTTAATGTCTACGAAAACATTCTAAACCTCACTTCAAGCATTTTTGAATAGCTATTCATTAATTTTTTCTTTGCAATAAAATAAGTCATTATTTTTTGAAGTTATTGTTATTTGAAGATTTACATCTAAATGGGAGAAGCAACCCAAGATATTGGGGCTATTTTTCCCTGAATGATTTCAAGATTTCTTTCTACAATTATTTAAAGAATATGCTAAGTCATTCTTTTTCCTTCTCTTTCTAACATCTGGTACAAATTCTTTTATGACAGACTTCACTAGTTTTTCAGCAATCTTGCTTTCTCTCTTTTTCACTTGGCAAAAGCAGTGTAGATAGTGTCTGAGTTGGATCCATGTCCATAATACAATACCCTTAAGATAGTATAGAAAAATGTCCATAAACGTATACCTTATACATGTAACTTGAAGACATATGATTCCTTACATAAGTGAAAGTGATTAAAAGTTCACAGGTTCCAGCAAAAATGGTAGATTTTTCGGCTCGGCGCCTGTGGCTCAATTGGCTAAGGCGCCAGCCACGTACACCTAAGGTGGTGGGTTCGAATCCCCAGCCCGGGCCCACCAAACAACAATGCTGGCTGCAACCAAAAAATGGCTGGGCATTGTGGCAGGCACCTGTGATCCCAGCTACTTGGGAGGCGGAGGCAGGAGACTCGCTTGAGCCCAGGAGTTGGAGGTTGCTATGAGCTGTGATGCCATGGCACTCTACCAAGGGGGATAGCTTGAGGCTCCGTCTCAAAAAAAAAAAAAAAAAAAATTAGATTTTTCAAAAAAAAAAAAAAGGAAAATCTTATAATGTGTTTGTAGAAAATGGTGGTTAAATAATAATGATGTTTGCTGATTACACACAACGAAGTTTAATTCACTTAGGAATGTCTGTAACTTCAGGTACCATTTATAGGCCACTGATTCCCAATCTTTATTTCCAATAAAACTCATTTTCCCAAACTCTGAACTCATAAAATCAAGCGCCTACTGGATATTGACATTTGGATGTTCTAGGGAGAGCTGATAAATGTATTAACGTGTACCTGGTATTTTTCCATCCCCTTTCCCAGCCACCTTTGCATGGGGTTCTATCTGATTGACTGATAGTGGCATCTACTTACCTATTCACGGCAAAAATTTATTAATTTTCCTTTCTTTCTTCCTCATTGACTATCTTCCCAAGATCACTATATCTTAGTTTTTCTACCTACAAAATATTTCTTAAATGTAGTTGTTCCTCTCTCTATCTGTATGTCTAGTTCCCTTATTCAATATTTCACTAATTTCTTTCTCTTAAAATACCACTATTATTTTTACTTAAATACTACAAGTAGTGGCCCTAACTTCATTTTACAGTTTTTTCTCCTCTCTGATGCCAAAGTAACTAAAATATGCACCGGCATTTCCCTGTCCTGTTTTCTTCTTTAACAGAATCTCCATCTTCTCTCATCATTATACTAGAGTCCTAAACTTTTTTTTGTTTCCTGACTATACCACAGCCTGACTCAGCTCTAGGCCCAGGAACTTATGGCCTTTTTGCCTGAGAAACATTTTTTAGTTTCTTTGTCTGGCGAATTCTTATCAATGCTTTGGCCTTCTGCTTCAAAGTTGAGTCCTTTGGGTAGAATTCTTCAGTTTCACAAGGTTAAATATTTCACCTGTGAGCTTCTAGAGTACTCTGGGTGTCCTCTATTCTAATTCTGAATTAAGACTCAATTTATGTCTACCTTATAAGTTATAAACTTCGTGAGGATGGAAACTATGCCTTCTTCATCCTATAACCCTAACATCTACAAGAATTTCTGGACCTAATAAATCCTTGTTAGATGAATGAATGGTTGAAAATGTTCTGACTTAATCTCTTAAATTTCATGGGAGTATGTTGACCTTATCTCATACTTAATTGGTGTGGAGAAGTCTCCTTTTTTCATAACCCTGATGATTCTTTCCATGTAGAAGGTGTTCCTTTCACATAACAGTTGTGGCCTATCTTCTCATGATCACATGCTTTTTCTTCTGAGGAGCGTGAATGGGTTATGTGACTGATAACAGTTGTGAAGAATAAGTTGCTAAGTCATTTCTTTTTGTCTTTCTCGTTGGGTCCAAACCATTTACAGAGAGAACACATTCTGCTCAGCTTCTCTGTGTCAAGGTTTACAAATGCAGGACCCATATCAGGAAATCTGGTAGCTCAGTGTGGCCCGTGCCCAGGTTCGTGTCTCTTAAAATCTAGATTCACAAAGATTGTGACAGGTTTCCTAATTGCTACTTTTGCTATAAGTCTCATTCTCCCTTATCATACCATTCAGTATTAAAGGCAGTATTAAAGGCATTTGCTTTTTTCTCTCTTGTTTTTTAACTAGTTCAGAAGAAAGGAAATAGGATAGTATTTATTAGCCTCACTGAATCCCCGCATTGTTACACTGGCATTGCTGTTTTCTACATGATTTCCTCCATGGATTCATTTAGGCAACAAGTACTAAGTGTCTGCTAGATACCAGGTAACCCCAAGCAATGGAAATTCTTCCACCAGAGCTTTATGAACTAAAAATAGATATTAAATAGTTCATGAGTCTATTCTCATTAGAATGGAAACTTCACGTGAAAGTTGGATTGGCCAGTAGTCAGGATTCATACTATTCCAAATGAATTTCAAAGTATGCACGGCTGAGTTTGAAAATACTCCATATTATTCTTTTTAGGGGACTAATTTGTGTGTCCTTTCCTTTTCTGTTACTCTTCTTAATTCTTCTAGATAAGTGGAATAAACTGTTCCTTAGGCTTCTGCATGTTTCTAACATTGTACCTCTGCCTTCAATTAATTTAATTTGTACTTAAAGAATATCTACAACTACATTTAAGCAAAACAGTTTCCATGGAAACATCATAGACTTTCTAAATCCAGGCTATGATGTAATCAACTAAAATGACTATCATCCCCAAATTCTTATTTATTTCATCTGCAGCATTTTAATTTCAATCTATTGTACCACACACAAATTTTCCGCATCTGAATTTAACTTGGAGGCATAGGAAATATTCTCACTGCTTCTATTTTAGAACTTTGTGTTTGATTTCACAGTATTATGGAATTCACATTTCTGCTAGAGTTAAGCTATCGACAGAATGGGCTGGATTATGTAGAGTATAACTATGATGTTGACCTAGTTTTTATAAAATTATGGAAATTTTCTTCCCATGCTGATAGCGTGTGGAAAATCATTGTAGTCAAAATATTACAGAAGAGTGAATCTCACACCAAATTGATTGTCACTCTTTGACCTATTAATATATTACATTATGAGATAGTTGAAGACCTTGCCCTTGATTTTATAAAGTATATAATCTAATAAGATAATTGTTTCATATGTACATATACAAATGCTTGATTTGATTACTTTCCCCTTAAGTAGTAGTTGTGAATAACTATTCTGTATGGCTGTGTATGGTTGATGTTATCTCTTAAATACTCTAATGATAGAAAACATCAAGATCTTTGCTGGGTTGAGATCAAGATTATTATTTTAGTAAATCTGGCCTTTTGAGCCTGTCAACTTTGGTCGGGAAATTTCATACACGATTGTTCTTACTTGTAAAAAATTTTTTTTCTCACCTTTTTCCTTTGTTCCTTATGTAATGGCCTCAGTAAGAAACATAGAAATGCAGAATAGAAAACCAAGGGCATTTATGTGTGGCATGTTTGTGGGACAAGTCTAGTTTTATCTTAGGGAACATAAAAAAAGAGAAAGGAATTAAAATCATTGTGTATGTTAATTTATCCAAGATGCCCCATATATTGCTTGAAGGCCCTCAAAGAGTTCAAAATGGTCAGAGAATTTATACAGCTATACTTCAAAGGAAGTGCTTTGTAATAATTTTGCAAAATATACCTGGTTGTTTTACTTCTCTCTCCATATTTATAGAAGAGCGTTCATTTTACAGACCATCGTATATATGAGGTGGACACAAAGTTTGTGTGCAATTAAAAATAGTTTAACATAGTAAATTGCACACGAACTTTATGGACGCCCTATTTATAAAATAATATTTTTATATCTGTGAATATCTCTATTACAAGTCTCAAAATTTCCTAAGGAAAAGAAGTTTCAGGAAACCAGTTGTCAACATTGGCAACAGTTTCAGAGAGATAAAATGGACAGAAATGTACTGGGTTTGAGAAATTTAGAGATTATTGGTGACATTTGCTAGAATAGATTCAGGAGGTGATGTTTCCTTAGTGCTCAGTCAGGTATAATACACCATCCTCTGTCCTTTGTGCCTAAAGGGTTTACTGTGAAATTAAAGGTTTACAGAACTCGTTGGAAGACTGAAGGAGTAGAGCTTGGGAAAGTTGCCACTGAGGATAAAGGGAGCTGTTGAACAAAATCCAGAGAAATCGGCCCCAAAGATCTCAATCTGAAGAACTAAAGTGAATCTTTTTCAAAAGCTTGCCAGAAGCTGTTATGCGTCTCAATAATCTGTGGGAAGCTCACAGCAACTGTGTCAGTCGGTGGGAGCAGAAGACGTGTTAAGAGCTTCTCTGAAAGCCACGGTGACTCTCAGCTCTCTCATGTGCACTGTTCCTAGAAAATGTGGATTCTGCTTCCTTTTGCCTGATTCTCACCTGAATATCTCATATGGACAAATTATTACCCAGAACCAAAATAGAAAGGGGCTGCGGGGGACAAATTTTCCAGGCTTAGATAGGAGCGGTAGTGGTGCTGAGTTGCCAACAAGCAGTCTAGGACCACACTCTGAGTGACACTGGTTGTCATGGCTTAAGGTGTGGGCCAGAAAATAGATGTTTTGTTTTTTAATTGATTGAGAAATGATGAGGCATAATAGGGTGTCTTAGAGGCAGACAAATGATTTAGAATTTTTTTTCTTTTAAAAGTAGTAAGACCGGGATAGATTTTTATGTAGAAGGGAAGACGCTAACAGAGAAAGACAGATTGTCGTACAAAATGAGATGATTGTTAATGAGGCCAGGTCTCTGAAGGAGATGGGAGAGGTTGAGAGTGAAGCATGATTGGAGAGTTTGGATTTGAATATGAGGGAGGACAAGGGTTTCTATGAAACTGAAAATGAGACAGCATCGTGCAAAAAATAGATTAATTTATTGGGTTCAGAGTGATGAATTGAGGGAATGTATGGGTGATGACCTCTATTTTCTCTGTGGAGTAGGAGTAACGACGCCTGCTGAGAGGGGGGTCTGGCAGGGGTTAATTTTGAAGAGCGTGGATCTGTTTGGAGTAATGCAGGAGAAAATGGGAACAAGAGTTATATATGAACAAGTGCAAGATTGCTGAGTTCACTGAGAGGAGGCCCGAGCCTGTCCATGTGCAGTGGCACCCATCTGCATAGCTGCTGGGTTTCCCCACCTGAATTTCCCCTCTTTGATGAATTTATAGCTCACTGGGTTTCCTCTTTCCTGTGATAGTAATGAATGCCCTGTGCTTATCTTCCCCCTGGGCATTCACCTGGGCCCTCAAACCTTGTGCATTTGTGCCCAGGTTTTAATGGGCATTCAGTAGAATGAATGCTGAGTGGAACTGAACCAAGCTGGCGATGGCAAGAGAGACTTGATCCAGGTTTAGTAGATTGTGGAGTCCATGATGTAAAAACAGAGAACTAGGGAGTTGGTGGGGAGTATCTGAGACTGTGCCCCCGAGGTAATTGAATCAGGAGTCTAGAGTGGGTAGAAAAGAAAGCAAGGCCGGGGGTAGGGCTAAGAAAAGGGCTAAAACTGATGGAGACGAGAGAATAAAAATCTTGAGAGATTAAAGAATAGACTTAGTGGGGAATGAAAAAAGTAGAACTAAAAAAAAAAATAGGAATTGTAGTCCAAGAGTGAATTATTGGAGATATTTTCAGAGGTGTCATATTTATAAATGGCCAAGAAAATAAAAGATTCCAATTTTATCCATGGAATGAGTGAAGGGCATTCAGAACATCAAAGAACTAAAGAATAGGGTACTCTCGGGCTACTCCATACAGTTGTACGCTATATCACTGCAGTCTACTTTATAATCCATATTTATTGGGCCTCCTGGGGATGCATTGCACAACCATCATGGTTCTTCATGGTAATCCCAGACTGGGTGTTACTCATGTGGACCTTGTCTTCACACGCTACCTTGTTAGGTCTTTGAATATGATTCTTACAGTTAAGTAAGTGGGAACACACATTACTGGAGGTTTTCTGGAGAGAACAGAAAGAAATGCAATCCAAGTCAAGCAGGTTTATAGATTTTGGAATTGGTACCCTGAGATACGAGGAGGCTTTTTTTTTTTTTTTTTTGCAGTTTTTGGCCAGGGCTGGGTTTGAACCCACCATCTCTGGCATATGGGGCCAGAGCCCTATTCCTTTGAGCCACAGGCACTGACCTATAGGAGGAGGCTTTTTATGGACAGAAAGGAATAAGTTGGTGTTGAGAGCCTTCTCATGCTGGAAGGCTGCATTCATTTAGCTGTAATCAAATAAGGCTGAGTTCAAGAAGGTTCAATTAGATATACATAAAAATGGATACTATTTTATAAAAATCTAGGTACTTAATAATTTCAAAAATGCAAACAGTTTCTTAATTTTAGAGTTACCTAACATTTGAATGAGTTTGTTGTGCCTTCTTTTTGTTGGAAAGCATTTAAATGTTTGGTTACAGCATGGAGGGCCATAGATTCAGTTGGTCTGCGAGATGGCTATTAGTCATTTGTGACCTTAAGGGCATCTTGACTGGGGTTAGGTCGCAGAATGTAGATTCACAGCCTTAAGTGACGGCAAAGCAGGAAGGCATTTTTCAGGCATGTGGCCAAAGGCATGGACATTCTGCTGCATTTGTCCATATTTCACCTGGATCTTTTCTTAGCATCAAATGGTGACTTTAAAATGTCATCTAGTGAGAGCTCAATTTTATCTGTAGTCCTTTAGGTGCCTGGTGATATCAATGAGGTGAGGCAGAAACGCTAATTTGAGTGTGATGTCAGGTTCTCAAAGTCAGTGAACTTTCATTCCATTCTCCAATTAATAGGTTTCTAACAGCTGCATATTCTTCAAATGATGCCCTTTTATCATTCTGCTCATTAATGGCCTTTGCTAACTGGGGGAAAATGTTCATCCACAATATCCTCTGCACAAGAAATGTTTTGAAAAAATATATTATTTTTCCTCAAAACACTTGGATGGTCACTTGGATGGTTTTGCCACATATACAGAATTAATTTTACCTTGCAAAGAAACGTTCAAGACATTTGGATTTATCAGATGGAAACGCTGCTTTCATATAGACATCTTCTTTTAATAATTCACATTTCAGATTCTATTGTCCATAAACTTGAATTGTCTGCTCTTGCAGACATAATATTTTGGCTAATACCTGTCCCTGCAATTGCCAACACACTTTAGAATGATACGGCAAGTCTGCACCGAATACCTCGTCATTCAACTATAACATGTTACAAAACCGAGAATGCAGGGTTGTATTTACACAGCTAAAGTTAACAATAATTATAAAATGTCGCTTAAAATAGTAGCTTTAGCACAGAGATTTTGCTGATGCGAGATACAATGAAAAGAAACAAGAGCATCTGGATCTGTTAATATTGTTTTTATCTATGTAATAAAGCTTTCATGTTTTCCTGTGATGAATGGTACATCGTCTATATATACACTCACTAAATTTACCAAATTTCGTTCAAACTCAAGACATTTAACTTGAAAGTTGTTGAAGCTATCTATTCCCCATGTTGTGTTCACCACAGTGCCCGAAGTGAGTAACTCTTCAAAGCAAAGACAATCTGTTATGACCTGAATGAAGTATGAAAAGTTCACCAAGTCAATGGTACCAGCTGATTCATCCAAACTGATTGAATAATATGTATTTTCCTTTTGAAGTATTATATAAAGTTGTTTTGGAAAGTTAAAAGCTAATTCAGGATGCTTATAAGTGATGGTTCTCCTAGAAAGAGGCAGTTGTTTGTACTTTGGAATGTCATTGGGGTTTAAGTTTCTTACAACTTTGACAATGCCTTCTTCCACCATTTCCACATCACAGTATGACTTCCCTTTTATCCCTGGTATATAAGCTACTGTATAAGTTGCGTCAGTGGCATTATTTCCGGATCTTATTGCTGCTGGAACGAATTCTCTTTGTTTTTGCTTTTCATCTTTTAATTTCTGCAACACAACCTTTCACATAACTTCCTCCAATTTAAATTATCTGTGGTCCTTATGTTGTTATAATGCTTATGAGCTTTGACTTTCTTTAAGGTTGATGTTGAAGTATCACAAACCGAGTAAATCATCTTACCTTTCGCAGAAACAAGATAACATTGTAATTCCCATTCCTCATTAAAAAAAAAAAAAAAGTTTTCTTTCTTTAGTGTTCTCTCTGTCTTTTTTGACATGATGGGCTGTTGAACAGACAGAATTTAAAAAATACTTTTGAGTTGTGCAACTATTTACAGATTCTTCTTCAAGAAGCACAACTGATTACAGACTGGCAGACTTGACCCCCATAAACTCTTTCCAACCAGCCTCTCTCAGTAGTGGCATCAGTCAGGTGTGAGAAGTTGGAACTAAATCACGAGTGCAGCAGCCATCTATTTAGTACTTATGGATTACTAATGTTCCAATTGTATCAGTTAATCTGGGAAGATGATTTCATTGCAACTTCCTTTATTCTTTGGTATTTTAAATACATTCATTTCAAAAATAAAATAAAAACATATAAGATGAACAAAAATGTATTTAATAAAAATAAAAAGATTTGTTCTGTAAAATTTGGATTTAGTCCAAAGATTGCACTTAGGAACCTCGAAAGCCACATACATTGTCCCTGGGATAAATGCTTTACACATAGAGAGGCCAGCAGGAACAGAGGCCTACAAGCCAAAGTTGCTTTGATTGCGTACATAATACGTTTTATGCTTTTCAGGGATGTTTAGAAGATAGACTTCACTATGGTATGTCTGTCTAATGATGGTAGCGATGACATTATGATGAAAGTAGAAATCCCGAGGCCATTGGCCCTTAGAGGATATAGTCAAGGAAAGGGAAACAATTTTGGACCCGGAAGAGAAGGTCAGAGCAGAAATTTCTACTTTTAATGGATGAGCAGAAGATGCAAATCAGAGCCAGAAATTCTCTGCTGCTTTTATAAGAAACAAAGCTGGTTGGATAAAAAAAGAAAAGGATTCATTTTCTTTGTTACTGGAGATAATCATTAGTCTTTTCCTAAGCATTTTAGCCTCATAATTATGAAAAAAGGAAGAGAACAAAATGGATAGATTGGGCCAAGTGTTTTCTTAATTTGTTCTATGAAATTATTCTGATATATTCATCGTGTTTACTTTAGAGAAATAACTGTTTCTGCAAACTGTTGTTTTATATTATACAGTCTTGCTTATTAAAATTATAGTATATAATAAAATTAGTGTCATTATTTTGCTTTATAGGAAGACTTTGCTCCAAAGACTCTTGAAGAATTTGTAAAAATATTGTAGTAATCCTCATAACATCGTTGAGTAAGAGGTAAATATTATTTTATTTTCTCTCTAGGTGCCCATCACCTAGATAGTGTAGTACCTATTAGGTGTGAATTTACCCCTCTCCTTCTCACTCCTCCTATATGCTTAATTTCTGATGAGTATTATTTCTATCTGTGCATGTAAGCATCGCTCAATTAGTTCCAATTTAATAGTACATATGGTGTTTGTTTTTCTGTTCTTGTGATATTTCACTTAGAAGTATCTATCCAGATTAACTAAAGAGGTATTAGTTTACTATTTTTTGTATGGCTGAGTAGACATATACTACATCTTATTAATCAATTCATGTATTGATAGGCACTACATCTTTGTGACTGTGATTTGTGCTGCTATAAACATTTAAGTGCAAGCATCTTTTTTGTAAAATATCTTTTTTTTCCTTTGGGTAAATACCTAGTAGTGGGATTGTTCCATCAAATGGTAGGTCTACTTTTAGTTCTTCGAGTTATCCCCATAATACTTTCCATAGAGGTTGTACTAAGTTGCAGTCTTACAGAGTATAAGTGTTCCTTTCTCTCTGTATCCATGACCGCATCTATTGTTTTGAGACTTTTTGTTAAAATCCATGCTCACTGGAGTTAGGTGATATTGTGGTTTTGATTTACATTTACCTGATCGTTAAAGATGTTGAGCATTTTAAAATATGTTTATTGGCCATTATTCTATTTTCTTCTGAAATGTTTCTGTTAATGTCTTTTGGCTACTTTTTAAAAAAATTATATTATAGCTGTGTACATGAATGCAATCATGGGGTACAATGTTCTGGTTTTATATACAATTTGAAATGTTTTCATCAAACTGGTCAATATAGCCTTCACGGCATTTTCTTAGGTATTGTGTTAAGACATTTATATTCTACACCTAGTAAATTTCATAGGTACCCTTGTAGGATGCACCATAGGTGTGGTCCCACCAATTACTCTCCCTCCATACATTCCCCTTCCCCTCCCTCTCCCCTTTCCTCTTCTTGGGCTATAATTGGGTTATAGCTTAAGAAAGCTATAAGTTGGTTTCATAGTAAGACTGAGTATACTGGATACTCTTTCTTCCATTATTGAGATACTTCGCTAAGGAGAATATGTTCCAGCTCCATCCATGTAAACATGTAAGAGGTAAACTCTCCATCTTTCTGCCTACTTTTTAATGAGATTGTTTGATTTTTTTCTTGCTGATTTGCTTGAGTTCTTGGTAAATTCTTGTTATCAGCCCTTTATCAATTATATTGCATTCAAATATTTTCTCCCATTCTCTGGGCTATTTGTTCTGTTGATTGTTTCCTTGCCTGAGCATAACATTTTAAATTAGGTCCCATTTATTAATTTTTATACTGCTGTGATTGCCTTTAGGGTCTTCTTTATAAGTTGGTTGCCTATGCTGATGTCTATAAGAGTTTTTACAATATTTCTTCTGGAATTCTTACAACTTTATACCTTAAGACTTTAAGACAGACTTTAAGTCTATTATTCATCATAAATTAATTTTTGTCAATGGCAAGAGGTAGGGATTCTGTTTTAGTCTTCTACTTGTGGCTCTCTAGTTTTCCCAGCACCATTTATGGGATAGACAACACTTTTTCCAGTGTATGCTATTTTCTGCTTTGTCAAAGATCAGTTGGCAATAGAAGGATGGTTTATATCTGAGTTTTCTATTCTGATCCATTGCTCTATGTCTATGTTCTCATGCCAGTTATGTGCTGTTTTGGTAACTATAGCTTTGAAGTATAACTTGAAGTGTTGTAAATTAATGTTTCTCAATTTTTTTTTACTTAAGAATGCTTTGGCTATGGGGTATTTTCTGATTCCCCACAAACATATTTTTTCCTAGATCTGTGAAAAATGATGTTTGTATTTTAATGAAGATTGCATTGAATCTGTAGATCACTTTAGTTAGTATAGACATTTTAACAATTTTGATTCTGTGGATCTAGGAGCATCATATGTTTTTCCATTTGTTTATATCTTATGTGATTTCCTATGTTTTGTAGGTCTTCCTTTAGAGATTCTTTACCTCCTTTGTTAAGTAAGTTCTTAGGTATTTAATTTTCTTTATTGCTACTGTGAAAGGCATTGAGTCTTTGATTTTATTCTCAGCTTGACTATTGTCGATGTATAGAAATGATTCTGATTTGTGTATGTTGATTTTTATAACCTGAGACTTTGCTATATTTATAATTCCAGGAATCTCTTATTAGAATCCTTGGGATTTTCAAGATATAAAATCATATCATCAGCAAAGAGCAATAGTTTGACCTCTTCTTTCCCCATTTGGATATCCTTGATTTTCTTCTCTTGCCTGATTGTTCTGGTGAGGATTTCCAGCACTATGTTTAATAGAAATGGTAACAGTGGGAAAACTTGTCTGGTTCCAGTTCTAAGCTGGAATCTTAGATCTCAATTTTTCACTGTTCACTGTGATATTGGCTGTGGGTTTGTCATACATGGATTTTATAATTTTGAGGTATATTTCATTTATGCCTATTTCAGTAAGAGTTCTTAATCTAGAAAGGTGATGAATATTGCCAAATGCTTTATTTGCATATATTCAGAGGATCATATGCTCTTTGTTTTTGCTTCTATTTATGTGGTGAATCATGTTTATAGATTTGTATATGTTGAACCATCCTTGTGTCTCTGGGATGAAGCTCACCTGGTTGTAGTAGGGTTTTTTTTGCTTGATGTGCAGCTGACTACATATTTTGTCAAGAAGTTTTTCATCTTTATTCATAAAGAATATTTGTCTATAGTTTTCTTTTTTGTTATATCCTTAAATCCTATTGTTAGTAATTCTCAGAAGCAGCGAACCAGTCACCTACATAAAAGTAATTTTGGAAGAAATGGAATAGGGATGGCAGAAGAAAAGAAAATGTTCCTTAAATTTCTGCTGTTGTATTAGCTATAATTGGCTGCTATAAGAAGTAAACCACAATAGGACAGTGAATAAGAATAACTGAAATTTAGTTCTAGCTTTTCTAAAATCCTACTGATGATGAGGAGTGAAGGGTGATGTGGGACTGAAGTGGGTAATTATATAGGTACAGAAATTTTTATTATTTTCAATATATGTCTTCCAAGATTGATATAGATATTGTCATACAGACTACTGATGGTAGACTTGAGGGAGAAATTTTGGAGGAGATTGTTATTGGTCATTCACTTTCTATAGGCCAGAGTATAATCATATGACCACACCCAGCTGCAAAGAAGACCAAGAAATGTAACTGGGTATCAGGAAAAAAGGGAACTTTGATGAACAAACGGTCAGTTTCTGTCATAATCACCACTCAGTAGCTTACAAAACATGCATATTTTCTGACATGAGAGTATAAAACATGGCTTAGGTTTCTTTAGCAGCTATTTACATCTTTACATAGGCTGAAGTACAGCAAAATATTCCAGGAAATAGATATTCACAATAATATTTCTCTAGTCATCAATAATATACTTTCTGCAGCAAAAATTCCTAGTATGATGTAACTACTTGTGCCATGCATATGTGAGTATATGTTACGACTTTAAATGGATCACAGTGGTGAATAAAGAGAAGAAAGAAAGCATTCCCTCTCATCCATCAAACCACACCCATCCCAACAATACATAAATATCCTGAGCACAGTAATAATCCTGATTGAGATATAGTGAAAAAGGAGAAGACAACTTAGATTTAATTGGCTTCCCAAGACGGGAATGGGCTTGGATTTGAACAAGGAAAGTAAAACCAAAGACTAATTTAATCATGAGGAACAAGAAACTTCTGAAGAATGATCTTTATGTCATAGGAATGATCTTTAAGAAAGAAGAATGCCATATTAAACCAACAGAACAATTTATAGTTTTGGTCACATGGGGAACTGTTGTCCCAGACTTCCCTTCTGCCACCCCCACCACTAAGAAGCATGGGAAAAAGAGATATATACTACAAACTATGGTTTTAAAAATACATAATTGCGACCAAAGAAATAAAAAGAAGTCCCAGATGTTTGGGGCAAAGATAAGCAGAACAGTAAACTCATTACTCATCAGGCATTTCTAGATTGGACTTAAAAAATAAAGTGCACATATATAAGATCTAAAATTTGATAACTAGGTTTTTTTAATGTTCATGTAGGAACAGAAGTTATTGCCTTAGGTATGCATGACCAAAAAGGGAAGACTGAGATACTGCAGGAAGCCTGGAGGCTGAAATGGCTGTTTCTCTATGAAAAGAGAACTTAAAAAATATTTAATCTGGGGCAGTGCCTGTGGCTCAGAGGAGTAAGGCACAGGCCCCATATGCTGGAGGTGGTGGGTTCAAACCCAGCCCTGGCCAAAAACTACATAAAAAATATATATATTTTAATCTGCCAGTTCAAATAAGTGACAAATATTTTTTTCTATCCATATTTGAGGATAAAAACATTTTTTTTTTCACAAGAAGATTGGGTCACATGTAGTAAGGATCTCAAATTGAAAAATGAACAAAAACACTGGTCCTAGCTTGGATTCTCACAGGACACCCTAGGGCATGAGGAAGTAGTCTTTGTTGAAAATGTATTCAGAAACATAAATTATACACCACACAAAAAATGATTTACTCTAAGATGAGCTACCGGATCCCCCCATAGATCACCAGATAACAGAGTAATTAGAAAGAATCTAAAAAATAAGTATTTATAAAATGAGGAAAAGTATAAGGAACGAAAGATTTAAACAAAGAAAAATCTAAAGATACATGTATACCAACAAACACAGGATCAATAGACATGGAATAAAGAATGAAAAATAAAATCAAGTTTCTGATAAGAGTTCCAAAAAGAAGATAGAAGTTAAAAGACAAAGGCTTCACAATGTCCAGTAAGATATAAATCCTCAGATAGAAAGGAGGAAGTCCAGTCTCCAAGCTTTTTAAAACACCTATGTCCCCACAAACAAAATCTAGTAAAACCATAATTATGTAAAGACACCAGAGACAAAGAGAAGATCTTCAAAGCAGTCAGACAGCAAAGACAGTGTAATCAACATTATCTCACCAGTGGTTGCAAATGACTCTGTCAAGCATCAGGAAGAACAAAGAAAAGACATGGCAGATAAGAAGGAAAAGCTGAGGGTTTTCCAAAATTGCATGTTGGGGTATCAATGAGGTGGGATAATTTTGAAAAACACCATTTACTCAGCTCATTATCAATTTTTTATGGACAGGGGATTTTTTTTTCCCTTTTCAAATATGCTTCACTTTTATTTGGAGAAAATTAAGAAAATTGGTCACTCCAAGACCGGTGTCCTCAAACTATTGCCCGTGGGCCACATGTGGCCCACCTAGGACATTTATCCGGCCCGCCAGGTGTTTTTGCTGCTGAGCAGCCGACTCGTCCTGAGGCCCGTAGTCTGGCCCTCCCAACGGTCTGACGGACAGTGAACTGGCCCCCTGTTTAAAAAGTTTGAGGACCCCTGCTCCGAAATAACCCAAAATTTATTTGTATTTGGGTGTTTTGAATTTGCATATATGTTTTACTATGAAGTTTTCACTACTTTTCAATGTGTTGGGTGAATCTTTCAGAGCAGAGTTTGTTAAATTTATCTATGTGATTTTGATGATCTGAGATAAATGTATGTTACTCCATCTCCCAGAGTTTCTAAATAGGCATTTATCAAGGAACTGTACTTTAAAATAAGAAATTTGTTAATTAAAATATTAACCCATGTTGTGCATGCATTTATGCATTTAGACTGAATCTCATGTTATTTCAGTTAAAGTTCTGTGACGACATAAAGGACAAAAACAATCCAATGCAAGTGAAAATCATGATCAATAATTCTGTGCAACAAAACCATAGATACCAAAGAGCAACCTGTTATTTTTTACTGGCAAGAATGCTAATTATATCATTATTCTTATCTAGTGATAGGAAGCATTCAGTGTATCTGAAGTATCTCTCAGCAACACACTTCATACATATTACAACGCATACAGCGTCTGCTATACCACTTCATTTTAGAATAACTGATATTCTAGTGTACTAATTTTGGTTGATCAAGATCTATAACAAGTTTTAATTTCTATTTTATAATCCTAAGCACTTGTGATCATCCTCAGACTTACATTACTTTTTAATTGTAGATTTTCAGATTCTGTATTAATTGACTGCCTCTTTATTTTCTTTCTTTTGATAATTACCTGCTTCTTCTTTCTCACGTGTTGAGTATAGCTATACACTCAAAAAAAAAAAAAAGCCCATTTAAAAGAAAACAAACGAAGAAAAACAAATGCAGAGTAATTTTATATACTAAACTTCTGCATGTTCTTCCCGTAGCCTGAATTCTTGATCTTGAACACCAGGTTCCACATTCATTTCTTTTTTTTTTTTTTTTTTGAGACAGAGCCTCAAGCTATCCCCCTGGGTAGAGTGCCATGGCATCACAGCTCATAGCAACCTCCAACTCCTGGGCTCAAGCGAGTCTCTTGCCTCCGCCTCCCAAGTAGCTGGGACCA
>CAUYQV010156316.1:0-15810 GCA_963574575.1 Galagoides demidoff | reverse complement strand
GCCTGTGGTCCCAGCTACTTGGGAGGCGGAGGCAGGAGACTCGCTTGAGCCCAGGAGTTGGAGGTTGCTATGAGCTGTGATGCCATGGCACTCTACCCAGGGGGATAGCTTGAGGCTCCATCTCAAAAAAAAAAAAATATTGGCTCCATTCTCTTATGGCAAAAATCTAAGCATTTTATAGAAAGGCAGAATAACAAAGCTATTGGAAATACACAAAAAAAAATTCTGTACAATTCTTATTGATGGCATCCTTTCCCCTCATCCTTATGATGAAATATCTTAAAATATTTAAAAGACACTTAGATGTGTTTCAAATAAGATTTGAATTGAAGTTTTTACAACTTGTGATCTATAAAATGAAAAGACTGGACCATATGAAATTTAGGGATCTTGTCTATACTCATTCAATTATTCATTTATCAAATATTTATTTAATTCAATGTTACAGAACACTGAAATTAGATTTTCTTTCCATGTCAGAGTTTGATAGATAATACTATAAAAATTGTTAAGGACTCCCACATGCCAAACTGGGTACTAAAATACCTTTACAACACTAGTAAAACTCAGAGTACCTACATTAACCATTAACCACCTTCCACATGCTTGGACAATTACTCCCAGTTTGCATGAAAAGGCTGCAGTCTCCCTTAGTCATATGGCTAGTCTGTAGTGGAATCTGGGAACAGAATCCAGGTTTCCTGATGCCAAATGAAGAATTGGAATGTTTGTTTTCCTTGACTGAATTTTGGGAATCAACCAAGAACTATGGAAATATTTGCAGAAGGATAAATGGGGTAGTCTTTCGAGTAAGATTTTTGTTCTTCCTATGAACAAAGTCACCTATGTTATCAATAATACAGTGAGAACTTGATGTTAAATCTTCAATTTCAACTCCAAGACACTAGAGAAAAAAAATATCAAAAAAATATTTTCCAAGTATCGTACCTAGCTTAAACATGCTGTATTTCAGATGCTGACTTAACTCATTCTTTCCCCAGAGCAGAACTCTTATATAAATGAGTATGTGTTAGCTTGATAAGTTATAACATAAAATGTCTATGGAACAGAGAGACTAGGAGCTGGAAAGATAATTTGAATAAAAGCATCTTCCATATAAATGGCATAGGGAGAGGTCATAAGGGCTGGTAGAGGGTCCAGAGAGACTTCAGAAGCAGAGGATGCATCTGAGCGTGGCTTTACTATTTACCTGCAGAGTATCCTTGGAAAAGTAGCCTATTATTTCTGAGTCCCACTTTTATCCCCTAGTTAACTGAGGATAAAATTAGAAGCAGCTATAATTTCCAGATGCCTACTATGTGCCAGGCACTCTACCAAGTGACTTAAATAGACTATATCATTTAATCTCATGATAATATTAGAAGGAAAGTAACACTGATATCCTCTCTTTAGTGGCAAATTGAAGCCCAGAAATATTAAGCATATCTGGTCCAGTGTCATAGGTCCTGGGAAATAGCGGCACCTCAACTTAAACAAAGCTGGTGTGACTTCATAGATTGTGCTGTAATCCTGATTTAGACACAATAACATGTTCAAAGGAATATATAAAACAATGCATATCACTGAACAAAATATTATGTCTCATTACTCTCAGGAGGTCATCATCTACTTGGCCCCCATATAATCTGTTAGCCTTAATTACACTTGGGCACAGATAAAGTTCTCCAGAGGCAGCAGATTATAATGCAAAGTATATGAGATGTGGATTTAGTCATGTAGGGGTTAGAATCCCAGCTCCATTATTAATTGGCTGCATGACACTTACACGTGCCCTCACATGTGTCCAAAAGGATGAAACTACTCACCCCACAAAAAATAAAAAATGCAAATGTTTGGCACTCAGAACAAATGTTTAGTAGCTTAATACAAGTTTTGCTGCACAGAGGCAGAGCTAGTGTTGAAACTGAGGCCTCTGCTTTGCAGCCCAACACTCTTTTCTGATGCAGGCTGCATTTTTAGTTCAAACTCTGTTTGTGAACAAAAGGCCTTGATCTCTACCAGTTAGTTGAAATGACTTGAAACCTTGTTCTCTGTCTGGAGCTGAGAATAAAAATATCTTGAGGGAGTTCCCTATGTCTGAAACCTGGCGAAATGATTATCCTACAAGAATCGAGGATAGGCTAATGGAATAACTCCAACTGGCTCTAAGAATTGAGTGGCAACTCCATTTTGTATCCAAGGGAAAGTGTGTTGAATCTTTCGCCCAATTTCTCTATTGCAGCTGAAAGAAAAAGGCTGAGTGGATTGAAGTGAGGAGAGGAAAGGGGGCACTAAGCCATCACAGACTTCTCAGCGGCTTTGAATGTGGGATTAAATTCCTCTTCTCTTCCAGCTCAATGCCTCTTTTCTGTCATTCTTAATTTCTGGAAATATTCAGTGCAGAAAATTCTTCACCCAAACTCACATTCATCTACCTCAATGGAATTTTAAAAGAGCATCTGCCTGGGTCCTTTTACTGGTAGGTTTACCTGGACGCACAGCTCAGAGAAACCCCAGATCCTCCTATTTCCTTTTTAACAAACGATACCACAAAAGCCCTGCTTAGCCTTTTCTGGTCATCCGCGCTACAAAAATGGCAACATTGATAGCAGAAGTTGTCATTGACTGAGCACGTACCATGTGCCAGGCAACCCAAGAAAGCTCAAGTTGACAAAGGTTTAGTAACTCTCCTGTTATGAGTTTGAGGAGCTACTTTTGCATTAATTTTGCTCCCAGCTGGCCTCACCATAATTCTGTGATAATTGGAGAGGAAAGAGAAGAAATATTTTCTTTTCCGTTAGGAGCATGTTTAACAAACACTTGAAAAAATGTTCATTGTCCCTGATCACCAGAGAAATGCAAATCAAACTATCTGAGATAGTACCTAATCCCAGTGAGAATGGCCCACATCACAAACTCTCAAAGCTGCAGATGCTGGCGTGGATGTGGCGCAAAGGGAACAGTTTTACTGCTTGTGGGACTACAAACTAATACAACCTTTTTGGAAGGAAGTATAGGGAATCTTCGAAGAACTCAAATTAGATCCTGCAATCCCATTACTGGGCATCTACCCAGGCCAAAAAAAAAATCATTTTATCATAAAGACACTTGCACTAGTAGGGATTTTTTCCTAAGTATTATTTAATTTTGAATGGTCTCACTGCAAGGAAATGGCAAGTGTTCAAGGTGATAGATGTGGAAACAATGCGATTTTTACAACTCAGGGTTGGGGGTGTTAATATCATTTAGTGGATAAAGCTACTAAATATCCTGTAATATACAAAGTAGCCCTCTACAACAAAAAATTATCTGTTCTGAAACGTCAAGGTTAAGAAATTCTCATCTAGACTTAATGCTATATTTAATATTTAATCTATGTTTGTTGCTACGTGCAAATTTATAAGCAGAGATACCATGTAAGAAACTCAGTCTCGCTTGTTAGAAGATGATGCTTCACTGCTCTGTGATTGGTAGCATGTGTCTGGCGACACCACAGCTCCTTGATTCAACATAGGAACAGTCTCTAGGAGGTTTCATTTCGTTCTGTGGTTGGCTACATTGTGTCAAGGTGGCGCCCTCCCCTATGAACTCTTAGCAAGGTTGAAAACAGAGCTGCCACCAGCTGCCCTTTTCTATCTTAAGTAGAGCAAAACAATTTCTCTTATTGATTATTCACTCATTTCCTTCTTTGTACATCTCCATGTTAACCATAAAACCAAATCAAAGCTGAGCTCACAGAAAAGGAACTCTCCAAGGGGAAGAAACAAATGAAGGTGCCACGTTGTCCAAAAACCAAAGGAGGCAAAACGTTTGCTTAGCTTGAGAGCAGTTATGAAAAGTTTGACTTTTACTAAAATCCCATGAAGGGAAAGTAAACACAGAGCTGCTCATCTCTGTGTTCCATACCAAACCCGCGCGGGACTGTTAACATCATTATATCCCAGGTAGGCACTTGCTTTACAAATGCTTTCAATGATTTAACTAAGCATACTCGAATTTTGAAAGGCTGAATATCGCAAGCAATGAATAAAACCGGTAACGAGGAGGGCCAAGGGAATATGTTTCAGACTAAGCGTAAGTACATTCTCTAGAGCTCAAATGGGACTATTTAGTTAGTCCTGAAATAAAAACAAATCAAAGAAAAGATTTAGTATAATCACGCCACCAGACGTTCACACTGGATTTGCATTTTCCTGTGGCACTTCGGGTCTCGAGGCATCGCGCACCACTATTCAGTGGCAAACAGACTGACTTAATGTTTATTGCTAATGATCAACATGACAAAATAATTCAGAGATACGGCACGGATTTTCAGCATTTATCTTACAGTTCATCCAGATCCCTCACACACAATTAACTTAAAAAATGTGTGCTCTATTCTTTCCATGAGAAATATCACCACACCAGAATATGGACCAATATTCAGGGAAATGACTTTTGCAGTAAGATAAGAGAAAATTTATTTTATTTTACGGCATTTGTTTCCTTGTGATCATTGGGTAAGAGTGCAAGAATGCAACATTTTCCATCTTAACTTTAATATTCCTAGAGGAACCCACGGCCTGCCTGACTCTGTTTTACTTTCACTACTGGTCTTGGTTTGTTCCTTTTCTATATTTTTCCTTCTCCATGTTATGGACCAGAGAGTCAGCACTGACTCATTTACCCACTTGTTGAGCAAAGAAAAGGACAAAGGACAAATTAACAAGGCATTTGAAACCATAATCAATTTTTCCTGGGCTGCCACTGACCACAGACCCTGGTTTAAGGTAATATGTTTCCCCAATTACTTATAATTAAAAAAGAAAAAAAAAAGAAGAAGATGATGATGTTTACAGTAGATGCTGTGGTACAGTGCCCTACATTTCTCGGTGAAAATGCAGATTTGTGAGCCACCCCCTGATATTCTAATTCACCAGTTCTGGAGAGGAATCTGTACTTTAACAAAAAGTCCACATATTATCTTTGAAAACCACATGCAAGGTTTGACAGTACAGCCTTTGCAGTATGAGCTTGGATTTTATTTTCAGTTCTAGTAATTACAGAAGTTACCTAACATATACCTTAGATAAGCTTTTGTTTACCATCTATAAAATGGGAGTAATCATATTCATAATATCTGTCTCTTTTGTTGTGATCTTTTTTTTTTTTTTTGAGACGGAGCCTCAAGCTATCCCCCTGGGTAGAGTGCCATGGCATCACAGCTCATAGCAACCTCCAACTCCTGGGCTCAAGCGAGTCTCCTGCCTCAGCCTCCCAAGTAGCCTGGCCATTTTTTGGTTGCAGCCATCATTGTTGTTTGGTGGGCCCGGGCTGGGGATTCGAACCTGCCACCTTAGGTGTATGTGGCTGGTGCCTTAGCCGATTGAGCCACAGGCGCCGAGCCATTTTGTTGTGATCTTAATATTAAAATGTTCCTTTGGAAAGCCTGACACATAATTAGTACATAATAAATGACATATAATTAGTAAGAGTTCCACCATCATTGACATTATTGTCATCATCATTCTGTTTCCATTAATAATTCTTGTACATTTATTTTAGGGAAACACGGCAGTGCTAGAGGAAGAATAAGAATCTTTTGGATTTTTTTTTTCATTTTAGAAAATCTACTAAAAATGAAATGTATTGCCCTAAGGGCATGTGTGCTAAGTTATCATTAAGTTTCTTTGTTTCTGGGAAGAATCTTTCAACTTCTAGTGTAACTTGCTTATGCTGCCCAGGGGCAGTCCTGGTCCCTTTACCTGTCTTTTTAAAGGATAAACCAATCAATGATTATTTAACATAATGTGATGTGATGTGATTTGTTGATCACAAAATAGGTAAACGGTGATAAAAAAAATTGTATACTGTTTTTCTTGTTGAATGTATAGTTAACTTTTGACGTGTTTTTAAAACGATTAAGTCCCCTCATAAATAGGTAGTCCAATGTAATATATTACTCAGGGTAGGATATAATAAATGAGCTCATTTAAAAAACGATTTTCTAAATCCAGAAGCTTGTACACATGGAGGAAAGAACTCAAGACCTTCGCTTGTATCTTTAGTATCAGATGACGATACCTCCCCCGCACCTAATAATAGGAATAATGACGACATCCTATTTCTGTTTTGCTACACTATGATCAGAGAAGCAGCCAGGGTGTGAAATTCCAGACTTGGAGAAACACAGTATAGTGATTTTAGCCTAATTAAGCAGATGGGAAAATAACCTGAAATATTCACTTTTACATGGTCTAAACCCCTGGCTTGAAATAACACATACATTGGCCCTGAGCATTAAATCTCATCTGTGCACAGACAGGAGGACTTCTCTAATCAGTAAGAGAGCTAGATAGTTCCAGGTGTAAACAAAACATTTATTGCAAATAGAAAGGTGCACATAATGGAATCTTACGTATACTAATTGGTTTATATTATCAGGACTATGAATGATAATGCTCCTAATAAAACAATAATGGAATAAAATCCCAAGCACACCGATAAACCTGCTGCTGGAGTTATTTAACGTGCCTTTTTTGCAAGGAGCATGTGCTGCTCATTTAGATTCCACTGACGCAGGGGATGGTTATAATTCCAGTAGCTGTGTGTGACGCTACCAATAGATGATAAGTGGGGCAGGTGAGTTCATCGTGCTTTATCTCTAATTAGCACTAAAAACACGCACGGCAAACTATAGCAGAGAAAAGACTTGACCTTGCTAAATTAGACGCTTTGGAGTGAAGGCAAATGAAGCTCTATTTTCAGAGAGAGAAAGCCTATTGTGTGGTTATTGAACAGTACCCACTTGGGGAGCGTCACATCCACCATCAAAACACCATGTATCCAGTCAACCCGTGACACCAGACTGCTGCACAAGGAGCTCCCATTCTTTCCCAGTCATTCCTTCCACCGATCCCTCTCCCTAACCCCCAAAGCAGGTGAGATTACCTTTCTCACAGTGGCTTCCTGTGAATCCCGCTGGACAGACGCATTTGTTAGGAGCCACACACGTCCCACCGTATCTGCAGCCCTCTTCACAGAATGCTGTCACAAAAGAAGAAGGACTTCTCTTAGATAAAATGCAATAAAGACATGGTAAACAGCATGAGCATGGAGACAAGCCTTTGTTGCATAGGAAATAGAAGTCAACGCTGATATATTTTTATAAGTTTCCATACACAAAAATAAATAAATGTAAGAATACCAAATTCACTGGTTTATATGAAATCAATTGAAGTAATAAATGTTGCAGGCATGTGCCAAATGGTAGCAAGCATTAGGAGTCATTGTTACTATTATTGACATATTTAAATTCAAACAGGATAAACTGAGTAACTAGAAAATGTAGGGTCAGAGTAAAGGCAAAGGGTTTTTTTTTTTTTTAATGTTCACATAATGTAATCTACTCTTTTTCTGTAAACACATTTATTTATTTTTATTCATTTATTTTTTGTTGTTTGGGATTCATTGAGGGTACAAAGAATTAGATTACAGTGATTGTGGTTGTTAGGTAAAGTCTTTCTTGTATTTTCGTCCCATCCCCAAGAGGTGTGCCATACACTGTGACCCCTGCACTCCTTCCCATCCCTCATTCCCTTACCCTACCCCTTGTATTAGCTCATCTACTGCCCTCATATTAGAATTCAGTAAACTAGATTCTTGCTTCTCCATTCTTGTGATGCTTTACTAAAAAGAATGTGCTCCACCTCCATCTTTTTTAGTGACTGAATAATATTCCATGGTATACATATGGAATCCATTATGGTTAATCCATTCCTGGATTGGTGGGCATTTAAGTTGTTTCCAAGTTTTGCTGATTGTAAATTGAGCTGTGATAAATGGGGAAAAAACACATAACTAAGGTTATTCTTAGTAATAAAAACAAAGTCGGAGGCATGACTCTACCAGACTTCAGGCTATATTACAAGTCCACCATAATCAAAACAGCATGGTATTGGCACAAAAATAGAGACACACACATATGGAACAGAATAGAAAACCAAGAGATGAAACCAGTCTCTACTTGCCATCTGCTTTTTGATAAATCAGTAAACATCTTTAATGACAATAAAAATCTTCTACATTTAAAAAAAGTTTTGGTAATTGATATAATTTTTGCTGACATAATACATGTGAGTCATCTCTTACTTTTGAACATACAAGCTGTTTCCAATACCTTGGTAATAAAAAAAAAGCCTCATTTTTATAACCTCAAATTATTCCTTCACAGAAATAGCATCAGTGTGGAAATCAGCTGGGGACAGACTTTCTGCAGTTTTTTGATAAGCATTAAATAGTGATCTTAAGTCTTCCCAGACCAGGTGTGTTCTTACTACACACTTACACAACTTAGAAGAACATAGCTCCCTATGCCTTTTCACTACAGTATTAAATACAAGTGTAAATTTCCGTGTAATTAATTGCCATCTCCCACCTTATCCATTAGACTATAAGACCCTTAGAAAAAGCAAAATAATTGTTTTTACTGCCATTGTCTCCTAGCCTCAATATATTATCACATAGTGGATACTCAAAGAAAGTTGTTAAATGAATTAATATATATTTTTCAAGTTGTTCTGACAGAAAAACTGTTGCTCTACTAATTCTGCAGCATTTCCATCCAGAATAATTTATTACCAAACCTTGCCAGATAACTATTAATGCAGTGTGCTAAACTTGAAAAATTTCTGATTAATGAAGTGGATTGCCACGGTTAACCCTGAATTGGTTTTATTCCCATGAGAGTGAGGTAAGCAAGTGTTTTAACTTTTACTTGTAGTTAGAAAATGCCACCTAGGAAAATTGTCAGGCCTCTATTTTGCCATCATCACGTAATTAATATCAATCTAACGTTAAAAAGCCACAAGTTGTGTTTCGTTGGTTTCACACTAGTCCAAGTACATGAAGCTTCTCACAATACTGTGATTTTCCACATCATTTAATATTTCTTGGATGATTTAACACTCTTTAGCTTTAGAAATTAATTTGAGTTCCTTTGCCTCTGCCAGAGGACAGCCTGTACTTTGGAATTCAAATAATATTTCCTATTTCCAGCATCTTAGGACACTTAGCCTATTCAAAAAAAAAATATTTAGACAATATCTGCCTTGGGATGTTCATCAGAAAAACCAAGCTATAGAAAATATATGGATACAAATGCAGGCGGAATCTCCTGGCCCCCAAATCACACTTTGTGGGCTCTGATAACATACACTTCAAATAACATCGTTAAAGTGAGGCTCTGCAATGATGTCAAGAACAGAACAGTAAAGTGTTTCTGCGAGGTAAAAATAACAGATGGGAAGCAGGCGAGAAAAACTTCCCAGTGCCACCACAAGAAGACAGGGGCTTGAAAACAGAAGGCTTAGCTTGAGTGTCTTTAGTGCACAGTTGAGACAAGACTTCATCTAAATTCTGCAGACCTGCTTAGGAGACTTGGTGCTATTTCATAGTAGCTGGGCTCACTCAATCCTTAAGTAAAAATAACACAGCAGAAGGTTTTATGAAGAGAGTAAAAGACATTTTTCAATGTCCTAAGAATGCACAGATATCATAATATATAGCGTGCTATGAGAATGGAATGAGTTCACATTTGTAGAGAACTTAAAATACTGTTCAGCACAGAGTGTTACATGTGTCCTGTTAAATAATATTAACTCATGCCAATGTCGTTATGAGGCATGGACCAGGAACAAACTGTCTAACACCCAGACCATACAAATATCCTCACAAGGTATTCAGTTTCACCCAAGATTGGGCTTACAGCATCCCCTTTTTATTTACAATTGATTTAGTTAGTAGTAGCCCTTACCATGACATATCTGATAGGTATTATTACTTCCATTACAAAAATGATGAAACTGAGGTTCAGAAACAAAGTGCCCTGTCTAAGCCTGCATAGTTAGTAAGTGGTAGAGACAAGAGTTAGGTAAAGGCATATCTTTGCTTTTAAAATATACCTCTTTCTTATGTGTTACAGTGCAGGCTTAGCGCTAATCAGGCATTCACAAGGGCAGCTTAATTTATTTATTTTTGAATACTTTCATGAGGGCTAAGGGCATTGACTAAAAATTAAAAAAAAAATAGGGCCAAATTGCACATGGTGTATTAACAAAGGAACCCAGGTACAAGTTCACATAGCTATGACCTATCCCTATTTTTGTGTGAGACTAGTCGCATTCCTAAGCATGCTTTATTATGCACAGATTATTTTAAATACATTTTACATTTTACCTGGAATAACAAATAACTTCATTGCCTATTTAAACCCTGGATGATATAATAAGTTAAAAAAAACCCACAAAAGCAAAGAAAAGACATGTCATCCAAAATGTAAACTACTTTAGGGAAATTACAATCCCTTAAGCTTTTCCTTAAATATCTCCTAAAATGTCAAAATACATTTGGTATATCTTATTCTAAAGACTGTGGATGGATTATTTACATCAGATAGGTTCTTCTTGAACTTGGCACTTCCAAGAAAAGAAGTCACAGGCAGAGGATTTATAATTTGTACAGTTTTAGTTGACACCTGAACCAAAATAAGCAGCTGGGTCATCTCTATATTCTCTTTCTAGTTTGTAGAGAGATGGACTGGTAGAAATTAGATGATCTAAATTCTTGCTCTATTTTATTAGCCATGTTATCTACAGCAAATCATTTCTGTGCTTCCGTTTTCTCAAGAGTGAAACACTAACAATAATAATAACACCCAGGCTGTGAAGGTGAAATTCAAAACCACCCAACACAAAGCATGACAATGGAATACACTCAAGCACCGGACATGTTTGTCGTTACCATCAGGACTCTGCTTATCCAGATAACAATACTATTGTGATGAACCAGTTTCCCTTGGAGATTCTGAAGACACAGTAGTAATAAAGATCCCTTTCCTATGGAGCTTGTTCTTTAGTGCGGACTCATTGTCACTCCTTGTTTGACATAAAGACTTCCATAATATCATGTGATTTGCAACAGAACTTGGAAGCACAGCTCCTTTGCAAACTCAGAGAACCTCAGGCACCACAGGTATGGGACATAATATGCTGCTCCTTTGTCAACCACCGTCCAGATTCTGAAGCACGGCACAAATAGATTGTAGATGTATAATACCAATAAAAAACCTGAAGCTGTCATCATATTAACTTACTGCCCTGGAGGAGATGGTGGATTGGATCAACTCTAAAGTGTTATGCTTCTATTTTTGAAAGGACTATTTTCATGTGCAAGAAAATAAAATCACACAACTAAAAGTTGAGGAAGATTTAATCCACTGAAAGAGTATTGGTTATATTAAAAAAATTCTCAGCATGTGAAATAAAATGTGGACATTAAGGGGAACAAAGCGAGAAGGTGGGTTTGCCGATGCCGGGTCTGTGGATGCCCAGTACCATCAATATGGGCTCAATTTGAAAAAAAACAAAAAAGTTTTACACTAATAAAAAGTAATAGCCCTTCACATTCTTCTCATGATCCTCTTAAAGTTAACTGGCATGTATTTAGTTCCTGGGGATTCCCTGAAATCCTGACAAAATAAGCGAACAGACAAATTTCAGTACCATCTGTTGGAAGGAAACCTTTCCCCCCTCCTAGTTTCCTTGAGGAAGCATTTTCCTTCAGCTCGTTTCTGATTTCTCTCTGCCAACTTTGCTCGTTCCCCTCTAGGGAGGTCGAGGGTTTATTTCATTGGTAAATTTGAGAAAGATAAATACCAGGATGATGCTTGTCAGGGCGGAGGAGCAGAGGGATGGGCTGGGAAGCACCACAGGACTGGAAGGAGACAAGTGTTGCATTTCTGGCTTGATTTAGCAGGAGTATGTTACTAGGTGTGAATAACATTGTTAAAATAATATCAGCTTATTGAAATAAATAAATTCTGCCCACCAGGGACGATGGTTACAAGGTATCACGAAGCAAAGATTACAATTAATTTGATTACGTGCACCTAAAATGCAAAGGGAGAGGAAATCATTAAAATCTGGTCATGCTCAACAAAGCATCTTGTCCACCTGCGTCCTCAGACTCTGGGGCATTTTCTTACTCCCTCAATGCTTTCCTCTCTGAGATGCAGGGGGTAAATCAGTCTTACTCTGTGTTCCTTCTTAGCAAGCCAGCTGGGTTTACAGACTTAAACTCGTGATCTCCAGCCCAACACTGCCAATAACTAAGGTAGCATCATTACCTCCACATTTGATTTTGCGGTTTTATTCCTTGCCTTGTTTAGAGTTATGATATTTACCAATGCTCTCTCAAATATGTCACAAGGTGGGAGGAGGGACAGTGTGCTGCTATCTCTTGGTGGGTAGAGACCAGAAATGTTGCTAACCTCCTACAATGCACAGGACAGTCCCCTCAAGCAGAGAATTACCTGGCTCAAAATGGCAATGGTGCTAGGGTTTAGAGAATCTGCTCCAACTTTACACAATTAAGTTCATTAAGCATTTATGGGAGCCAAATTCTGTTATTTTAATCTCTTTTTTGCTATGCCCTCTCTCAAACTCCCCCACAAAAGTTTAAAATACAGAGAAAAGATAAGAGTAAAAACCAATCAGATGGCTAGTTTAACATATGATACCAAACATCAAGATCAAGATATCTGTAATTCTTCCTTTTTTTTTTTTTTGAGACAGAGTCTCACTATGTTCCCCTCAGTAGAGTGCTGTGCTGTCACAGCTCACAGCAACCTCAAACTCTTGGGCTTAAGCAATTCCCTTGTCTCAGACTTCCAAGTAGCCGGGACTCCAGGTGCCCACAACAACACCCAGCCATTTTTTTGTTGCAGTTGTCATTATTGTTTAGCTGACCTGGGCCAGCCTGGGTGTATATGGCTGGCACCCTACCCACTGAGTTCTGGGCACCACCAAGATGTCTGTAATCCTAATTTTTATATCATCATTCTGGTCTCCAGCACACAGTATGTGCCATGACTTATTATTTAATTATTATTTCAAAAATCTCCTTCAACACTATCACTTACTACATGTTTTTATTAGCAGTTTCTATAGCCTTGTCCACTCTCTCTTCAACAGTCATGATAAAAATAACAACAGCAACACGAATAGGAAATTCCGCTTCTTGAAAACTTGTGAAATGCCAGGCACTTGCAGTCAGAATTCCATTCCGTCCTCGCGGGAATGCTGTGCAGTAGTCCTATTTCACTTGTTGGTAGCTGAGAAAGTTGGCTTAGGAAAGTGAGTTGTCAAAGGTTGTTCTGCGGCTCAGTGGCACCCTGGGTTTTGAGCCTAGAGTCTTCATCACATTCACCACGCCGTCTCCACTCAGGGCTCTGCTATGCCACCATAGGCAGTGATGCGCTGGTTGCTGAGAAGTCTACAACTAGTCTTGAAAATTGTCCCCATCCTGAAGCGGCTCAAGGTTGAGAAGCAGAGAACGACACATATAAAACCAAGCCTAATAAAATGTGATAAATGCACCTGCAGCCATTCAAAGAAAGAGGCGAGAGGACACAGACGGGGGCCCAGCTTCACCACGGCCCTAGAATGAATGGGATTTTTGCCAGGTGGAGAAGGGCAGGAACGGGGATAAGGTTTGTCCTGAGGAAAGTGACTGAATAAAATGAATAGGTGTTTATTACTTATACCGAGATGAGAAGCTGAATATCAAAAGAGAGTGTGGCAAGATATTGAGGGAAGAAGGGGCATTTTAGGATCTGTGAATTATCCCCTCCACCTTCCCGTCTCCCCCTACCTCTAAAACCCGTCTCCCCCTACCTCTAAAGGCCAATAATCTACTGCCTGAACAGCTGCATACAGACGTTCCTTCTCTTCTGTCCGCTATTTCAGTTAGTTGGTTTAATATTGTGTGCTGTCCATTTGTTCTATACTATAATAAGACAGGAAGAAACAAGCTTTTTATCAGAGATCCTCATAGATACATAAAAACATCCAGAAACACAAACTTGCCTCTTAGCATGTAGAATGCATTCCGATATTTTCTATTCTGTTCTATCACTTATAAAATGTAGCTATAATCCAATCACTTGTTTCCAGAAACTATTAAATCTGCAGTTTAACAATCACTTGCTCTGTGCCTTCTTGGTGACCCCCTGTCTCCTTCTAGCCCACCCGTAGCATATTGTGATAGGATGGGGGGCTGGGGTCATTTTCAAGTTAGTCATGAAATCTTCCAATTGAGATGTTTCATGTGTCTTTGCTTTAGAAAGATTGACAGGATAAGAAAATGTCTACAAGTCCTATTCCATAGATATAGTTGCAACAGAGATAATATGAACATCAAAGTTGATAACAATTGTCATCCGGGCCTTTACCAAAAAAAAAAAAAATCCCCGCTACAGAAGATGATCTACATGGTTGAGCAATAGATTGAGAGAGGAGATAATGAATTCTTTTACATTTTAATTTGATAAGTATAGATGCTTCTTTAACCAGACTGTGAACTTCTTAGGGACCAGGGTCATGTTTTTTACAATCTTGCATTCTTCCACATGACCATGAACTAGAGCAATAGTAAACTCATGTTTATTGATGGCAATAAATTTATTATATAAGATAAAATAAAATAAAATAATTAAGGAGTCTTGTGTATAAACTAACTATATCATAAAATTTGAGATAAACTTACAATGAAGTCAGATCAATCCAGCTTAAAAAAAAATCTATCAAGCAGCTACTATGTGCTGGACATTGTATACTCTAATAGTATATGATCTCTGCTCTCGAGGATCTCTTGGGACTAATGTTCTCACTGAGGGCAATGTCCCCTTCCCCAGGAGACAGTTGGCAATGTCTGCAGACATTTCTAGTTGTCACAATTAAGTGTCACAGCTGGTGGGTCTAGATCAGGAATGCTCTAACAATCCTACGATGCCCAGGAAAGCCCCACAACAAAGAATCATCTAGCCTGAAATGTCTACAGCATCAAAGTAGATTAAAGGCAGACAGTCCCTTGTTTTAGTCATTCAATGATAATAAATAGCACCCCGTCTATACCAGGGCTTATACTAAGAACCAGGGCTCCAGTAAAAGCAGAAAGATAAAAATATTTCATCCTATGAGTTTTTTTTTCTAGTGGGGAAGATACAGAATAAATCAAATAAACGTGTGACACAGGATGTTAGAGATGGCAAGTGATAAGAAGAGAGGTAAAGGTGAGGAGGTGTGGGGTGAAGGTGTCGATGGAGACAGTCAAAGTTACATAGGGTGACACAGGAGGGTCAGCAGGGAGAAGGGAACATTGGAGTAAAGGCCTACAGGAGAGAAAGTGTGACCCAATAATTACTGAGCAAAAGAATGTTCCAGGCAAAGGTTGCACAGCAAGTGCAAAAGCTCTGAGGAGTGAAGCTTGCAGAGTCCGCAGTGCCTCAGAGATGCTGGCAGCACAGCCCGGGCAAGATCCACGGGAGGCTCAGAGAAGGAGGAAACGGCGGGGCCAGAAAGTCACGAATGGCTTCATCAGACTGACGCTGAATTTGTAAAAAAAAAGTCTTTTGAGTTTAAAATCTCTGGAAGATACAAACAGAAGAATCATATAAAAGAAAGAACAGTTCAAAGGGAAACCACCAAGAACTTGAAAGTAAAAAATAGCCTTAATCGTGGGGCCAAACAAGACACTAACCCCAGACAAGCAGTATAGTGTCCTCCATCCACACGGCCTTTCGCTTAGAAAGAACCTGATTCTGAAAATAGACAGTCTACCTTCTAGTCTTGCTTCCTTATTGGCCTAGTCATTTTTGCCAAATGGCTTAATCTCCATGGGTGTCACAATCCTTATTTGTATAACCCGATCAATAACAGAATCTGTATTTTACTGGTTCTGCTGGAATGAAATGAGACTGCACGCAAAGCACTT